>JANHFX010016712.1:0-10576 GCA_027560015.1 Chloroceryle amazona | reverse complement strand
GACCAAGGTAATGTCTAACGTTAGCTCAGGGATGAAGAAAAAAGAATTTCCAGGATTTTAGACAGCAGACCTTTTTAAAAAGTACTACTACTGCTTATTTCTGGAGTACACTTGTATAGAGGGGCAGAAAAGGAATTACATTGGTTATCAGTTTGAGTTTCTGAGCTGCCCTGTTTGTCCCTCACTTCCCTCACCACACACCTCAGACCTTCCTCCAGTGCTCCTGTGGATTCTTAGACCTGGCTTCTCCCAGAACTGCATTTACTTTTACGTGTCTACAAACACATTTATCTGCATTTACTTCAGTGTAAAAATCTTCATGAGCTTTGCAGAGATAGGATTGGGTTTTCGCCCAAGTATGAAAACACAGCACTTTTTAGATCCACTTATTCTTGCACTAAATAACAAATAGCCAGTATTTTGATATAATCTGGTCTTAACTCAGTGTACGGAGTACACTATCAGGATTTAAAGCTGCTTCAGGAAATTAAGATCTCAAGCGTATAAATACATTTAGCTTCCCATTTCTGACAGGCTTTCCTCTTCAACTTGTTTGCAGCTTTAAAAAAAATAACCCCCCAAACCAACAACATGTGATTTCCTAGCTGAGCACTGCGAGCACTGCATCAAAGCTGCAGATTTCACAGGGTAAGGGTTGTTTCTTTTATGTTTTTCTTTTAAAAACAAGTTGATTTTGGACTGAACACTGTATGTATAACTAAGCACTGCACTTGTGGATTCTCTTTGAGTGCTGACCAGGCTGAGAACTGCTCCCCAGCTCTGCACTGCTGCTCTGCCATTGTGTCACAACTAATCTCTAACTCTTTCATCTGCCAGTTATTCATTGCCCCTCCTCATGCTCATCTGCTGGCTCTTTATAAATTAAACTCCACTATCACAGCATTCACTAGCTTACCTGAAAGAGGGTCTAAATTTGCCAAATAAAATGCTGAAGTTGCACAAACACTCACTACATTGGGAATAAAAAAAAATATCCCATCTCAGAAACAGCAGAGTTACTGTGGCTATTTGAAGGATTTCCACTTGGGGCTATTCTAAGGATCACCAATTGATGCATCCATTTTGGACTTTCAGCAGGCATGAGGACACAAACTAGCTTACTGAGAATCATATGATAATAAAGTCCTGGCTGGCAATATATTGGGAAAGCAATCACCACCACTAGGCTGTTTAGCTTCCCTCAGCTTCAGAAAGCCTGTCCATAAGTGACAGGAAACTGAAAATCCCTAGGCAACTTAGAGCCATACTCTGTCAGAAATAAGCCTTGGGGACCATATCCTCAGGTACCAGTTGTCATATTCCCACTGACTTTGGGAAGTCTTTCTAATTTCTACCAGCTGAGGAATCAGCTTTTATACATGTGTATGCTCCATAATTATTTTCCTGCAATACCTCGAATAAAACAAGAATGATAAAAAGTTCCTAAGAGTGTGAAAAGGAAGTGAGTCCTGCACTGTCTCATACCCCTAAGAAGCTGAAAAAGGCAGAGCTTGGAATAGTGGCTTCAGATCTACCCCGATACACAGAGCAAAACCTGGCCAAGGCAACCTCCAGAACCGGGAGCATGACTCTTGGTCTGGTTTCTTACCTCTGCTACACTTTCTTCCTGACCTTGGGTAAGTTAATGAACCTTTCCTTTCTAAGTTTCTCTAACTGTGGTATGATTCTGTACCTCTGTAGAGGTTGCGGTGCTTAATTGTCCAATATCTCTCAAATACTCGAGGTGCTTTGGATGAAATATGTTGTGCAAGAGAAATAATTGAAGTCAATGGAGCTGTGACAACTGACACTAGCTGAGGATCTTCCCCCTGGTGTTTAATAGGATCAGAAGGAGGCTTAGTTGAAATGACAGGAAGCCAGAGAGACATTTGGTGGTAATAAGATCATAAATGAGTCAAAAGGGTTACTATTTGCTGTGTTAATACTCAGCGGTTTTTATCTTTGGGGCACTCTATCAGCATCCATTAATTCTCAGACCTCCCCTTAAACAGAGATCTGTAGTATGTCCCCCATTATACAGATAAGAAAAATCAGGCAGACGGGTGATGTGACTTATCCAATAGAACAAGATGTGAGAAATCAAATTTGAGCCCCTGGCTTCTAAGCCTATTCTCAGGGCTCCCTTTTCACCACTCTTCAGTTACATATATATTTCCTTATCTTTCTGTTTCAATTATGAAAGCCCATCCCCTGCTCCTTTCTCTGCAAGCATCCCTGCCTAATTCCCTGTTAGATACCGCACAGACGCTCTTCCATAAACTCCTCAAAGCTTGCAGACAGAAAGCGAAGCTGAGGGCAATGCTGCAGGGCTGAGCAGCTCTTTGTCCCAGTAGCCCCCTTCCCCAAGCACCAAGAAAGAAGTAACAGGTATTTGCCCTTGCAAATATTTTTCATTGTTCAGTATCAGCTCCACACAGAACCCGGGTGCTCCGCTGCAACCTCTCCTCTCCGAAACAGTTCATATTAGAATATGCCAGGACAGGCTCTGTCGCTTCCCACTGCCTATTACTCACTGCAGGAAGAAATTCGTGACCTGCTTAAGCCCCTAGGAAAAATTATTGTTGTTGCTTCAGCTCTCGAAGACGTTTGCCATTAGAGGATGTGAGGCTGAGGTTATGTAAGCGTGCTGGCTAAATCCAGTTGTTTCCAGGGAGCCCCAACCACAGCTGCCCCGCTCTGCTTCCACCACCCCCCCCGCTGCAATGAGGGGCAGGCCAGGCTTTTGGGTGCTTAGTCTGCAGAACAGCCTCAAGGAGAGTCTTCACAGATTAGGGTCTAGGTAGAGGGAATACATGTATTTGAATCAGTACCCTACTTGAAAATACTGAAGTATCATAGTGTGCCTGGCTGCTGCTGGGCTGAAGTGTCCCAACAGATGGAAGAGGAACATGAAATGGGACAAATTAGTCAACTGTTAAAATGTGATAAATCTGCAACAGTCCCAGAGAATGTAGTTTACTTAGCAATAAAGCCTTCCACCACTGCTTACAAGAGGCACACTACAGCAATATTTGGGGTAATTACACTTGAATGTTAGAGCTTTGCTTGTTGGGGGTTTTTTAAGTGGTATACGCTACATTTATACTCACTTTGGAAAGCAGAGCTTTGGCTACATTAGCTCTAGGTAAACAATAGCCCGAAATGGGATGAAGAACAAAACATAAAGCACTACGCAATCAAACTTCAGCACTTACTTTTGATCGCACCACAATGAACCACATTTGCACACGTTATTTCCTGGCTATCTACAGCAGTCTTGGCACAAGGGAAGCAGGCTTGCTTTATTTATTTTTTTTTTCTTTTCCCCCTTTAAAAAACAAACAAAACAATTTTAATTGCAATAAAAGATCCAATTTTGTCCAGGTGAAATTTGAGGGAATAAGGAAGTAAAATGAGTATGTGTGACTGGATAATAATTTCTGGGTTTAAACACAGCAGAAAGGTAATGGAGGATGTGTATTTGCACTTGCTGGTACTTGAGTGCTTTGATGATAACACCTCAGGTGCATCTCTGTTTTCTGTATTGAACAGAGACAGCACATCAGACACAAAGTGTAAAGTTCTTCCTATCCAGATGAGATGGTGAACTCTTTCACCCAAAGAATTCTATGAAAAAGAGACATTATTATTTCTGTCCTTTGCTGTGCTCTTCACTTACTAAAATATAAGGTTCTAGACATTTGATTCATCTGCTAGGTTCTTAACACTATAATTTGCTACAAAACAATTGAAAGGTTTAACTCAAAGGAAGGGGGTAGGGTTCATTTGGAAGGGACTCTGACACTGAATCCCTGGATAACCTTAGGAAAACCTCTTATTTCTTGTGTTCCTCCACGGGGAGGTATTAGGGTCAATTCATTAATATGCATAAATTTAAGACCATCAGGCAGAAGGCCATATAAAAAAGCCCTATTGTCATAGATTTACATTAGATTAGCTTAATAAATTGAGTCCTATGCTATCTTTAGTTAGGAAATAAAAAAATTAAAAAGGTAGGCAGTCAGAGTCACACTGATAACTAACACAGGAGGGAGATTTGTGACAAATAGATCAACAGATTCACAACAGCTAAAACTTCAGAGGCTTTGTGCAAAACTACAGGTGGAAACAATGACATGTTTCATTTCGAGGCTTGCTCAGAGCTCATCTTCTAATACTGTTTGTCTGAAAAAAAGACAGGAGAGAGAAGGTAGCAATTACCATTGGGGAAAATATAAAAGATGACTGCTGCGTGTGTGCCAGGCATTGGGGAAAATTACTACTTTGTCTTTAGCACAGAGATGAGATCCTCCCTGCGACCAAACAGAAGCTACACCGTAAATACAAAGTCCAGCTATAGTCAACCAGCAAAGGTGAGGAATTCACCTGGATCCGAAACTGAGCCACTCGCAAGATATTGTGGACAGAGAAGTTTTGCTAACGGTCTAGGCTGCAGCAGCAGCTCCCCAGCCACCTGGGAAAGGTGGCAGTGCTCTCCCCGTTATGGGAGCTCCAGCAGGTTAGTGAGGGTATTGCTCAGGATGACAATGGAGAACACATGAGCACAAGGGTGGTAGTCTCATCTGGCACTGGGCTTTTTGGTTGTGTTTAAACGAAGGATAGCTCTGTGGTGCCAAATGGAAAACACACGCTTTCCAGTTTGGGAACAGATGCCGGTATTTTGCTTTTCCTTGGCAGTACTGGTCTGGAATGATTTATAATGATCCAGTGGGCATAGCCCAAACAAAAATGATGGCTTTTAGAGTATGAAAGCTTTTCACCCTTAGGACTGGATTTCTCTATATGACTGCTGGCTTGGAAGGAAAGACCCTGACAGTCAAAAAAATAAATAAATAAAAAAACCCAAACAACAAAGGAATGCAGCATAAAAAGCCCAAGGGATCCGGGGCCAGACTGTAATGAGAAAAAGGAATAAATAAATAGGAAGAAGTGCGCAAGCAGCACTTAAGACTGTGTGAGGTTAACATTAACCACTTACTCCGAGCTAAATAAATGCTGCTTGGGGACTGTGATTAGAGCAAGCAACTCAGGGGAGGCAGCAGCTCCTCAAAGCTGGAGCCAGGAAGGAGCTCTGAGAGCTCAGCAGTGTGGTGTGTGGGCATTTCTGAGCACTAGCCCCAACTGACCAAAGGGAACATGATGTTCACAGGAAGGATGAAAGAGCTCCACTCCCTTAGTACATCCATCTAATGCAGGGCCATCATACTGCCAGGCTCTGCAGAGATGTCATGTCATGCTGTCACATTACCATCAGGGAGGCTCAGTGCCACTGGAGATGTCATTTCTCCTGTCCAAACTGACCACCTTGTGTAGACAAAAGCTTGAAATGCCTCCTTCCCATTTTACAGCCCCAGCTCAGAGACAAACAGGCAGTCAAATGCAGATCCAAATCCTCTTCTGAGTACTCTGCCTCTTGTAATACTTCTGCTTTGTCAGAAGCGAGTATTGGGTAAGACTGCTCAGGCACAGCCCACAGTCAGAAGCAGCAGCCAAATTATCAATTTACTTGTTCTGCTTCTTACTAGATTCTACCTCCAGGTACGTAATCAGGCTTTTATTCACCTAACTGCTTTATGCTTTAACAAGCTATTCATCTGAAGAGTTTTCACTGCAGGATTTCCACTGTAAGGATCTTTTTTTTTTGTTGTTGTGCTAGAGAAGGAATTCACTGCTTCAGTGCAACTCTTTTGCTCATTAAAAATAATTTCTCAGTGAGTTTGGTTGTAGTAGCTCTTCAGTCATATTAGAGGCCCTGTTGCAGCATTAGCTCCAGAAAACATGCTAAAAAGACCAGCAGGGAAAATGAAAGGGAGAGAAGAAAACAAGAAGCTGGAAGGACAAGACAGATTTCTGGCAAATTGTAAGCAATCTGCAGACTTGCTGCTGCCCACCGGGGTGTAAGTAGACATGCTGCTGCTTTGTGCAGCCCTGGGAAATGCGTTTGACCATAAAGTCAGACTGTACCCTCCTGAAAATTGCTCCTCTGCTCCCAAATACTGTTCTCTCCGTTTCTTTTCTCTCTTGCCTCACTCTCTTCCCTGCTCCCTTCCTCCTTATACCATACTTGTCTTTTTAGCTTTACTACCGCGTCTCCTTGCACCCGTGAGAGACGTTTTGAAGCTTTCTGAGCCTTCTCATTCAAAATCTTTAGGGAAATTTGGTACAGGGAGAGTCTGTGGTATTAGAGCAGTAAATTCACCAACACAAGCGCATCACCTCAGAGAGATGGCATGTTCAGCTGCCAGCAAGTTTGCTTTGCTTTTGGCGCAGGTAGCTCCCTCCTCAGAAAGTTGTGTGTGGTGTGGGGCAGACCTGCAGCAGCCTGCTATGTTACAGTGTGTAACATAAATTGACAGCTTGCAGCATAGCTCCCTGCTTTCACATATGTGAGCGAGCTAGCACTGTCTGGAGGTTAAGAAGGATTATTTCAAGATGCAAAGCATGTTAATTTCCCCTCTTGTGACTTAAGCACAGGTACCAGTCAATGATCTATTTCTAATAACCACGTAAATAATGAGTCACATTATTCAGTGAAGCATCAGCTCAGACAAACACAGGAAGAAGCAGTGTATTAATTTTCATTCAGTGAGCCAATTTCACCTCTGATGCAAGTCAAAAATCTTCCCGAGACTCTTCCTCAGTTGGGTATGGCTTTGTTTAAGAAAAAAACCCGAGAATGTACAGACCTTTAGTTTAAAAGTGCTGATCGCTTCAGGGAATTCGTGATAGTAAAATGACATCTACTTCTCTTTAAATAGCAAAACAGGAAGAGTGGAGTAGCCTCTCATGGACAGAGGGAAAAAAAATGTAACCGGTCACTGCTCCAGCCTAAGGGAATGTACTACAAGATCCAACAAGAAGCTGCTTCTCTTGTTTAGAGAGTGAATATTGCTCTAACCTGAAGAGTCGATATGCCAGAACCCTCAGTGCATGAGGTGAAACCAGAGACATATAAAATGCTGGGATTATCCTGCAGGGGGGAAACCTATGCCACAGGAGGGATGAACTAGTTAAGACTTCCTAGACCTTTTCCACCTTTAATATTATTGAAAAGAGCTGTCCTGCTCACTGTGGCCACGTAATCTTCTAGGAAGACAAGGGAATATAAATTTAGGCCTCCAGGCTTGAGTGGCTCATGTCAGTGTTCACTACTGACTGCTTTGTTCCTCTGCTGCATCTCAGAAGTCCTTTGATTCACTTCTAGCTTCCTGCTTCTGGCACTGGTAGGTGAGAAATGGCTCTTTCACCTGCTTTTAAGCCCTGGGGAAATTCTGCAGTCTGTTTTATCTCTGTATCTGTTCAACTGGTGTAATTGGGTTGTTTCAGGATGGATGAAGCAAGAGCTGAGAAATGGGTACCCACGACTTACTGAAAGGAGAAAGTGCAAACAAAATCTAAGACTTGAAGTTAAAATCTTAGATGCTCCCTTCTCTTCCCAAATCTCATCTGTAATGTATTGGGAGACTGTTGTCCTCCTCAGACTGGTGATGATGATAACACTTAGAGAGCATCTTTCACTAGCAAGGGGAAAAAGTAGTTTTTCCATTAAACAAAAGATGGAATTAAAGTAAAGAGAATGTGAAATGAGGAGGCCAGCATCAAAAAGCAAGCAGAGGCTGAACTGAAAGTATAAACAGATCTTCTAGGTGTTATAGCAGTAACCTCTCCCCGAGGGTATGCTTTTAATGCCACTTAAAAGAAAAATCTGTAGACTCTGAGATAGAAAAGACATCCCCAGAGAACTATGGAAAAAAGCCAGAGAGGATGCCCTGGAAGCCCCTTTTCCTAAGCAGTTAAGCAGGACTAGTGCCAGCCCTTGTGGGCTGAATACCTGGAATGAAACAACCATGAACTGGTGGCACTTGTAGAAGAGAAAGCCTCATAAGCCATTCTGTCACTCTTATCCATGCTTTACTGATTGCGATACGTGGCTTTTAGTAAGACTTCCAAGAACAAACAAGTCATCAGCACATTGGGGTAACCACTGCAAACTGGCCAAGATTCAAACTGTCTGACTTTTGGTACCCGAGGCAGCATAGTTAGCATCACAATCATGCTGGCCAGGACTCATTCATCATCACGTGGGCTTCTGCATTTGAGAGAGTCAGCCAGATTTCCTTCAGAGCCAACAGGGATATTTCCAAGGCTGAGTTCATCTGGTGTCTTTTAGCTGTCCATTTTAGAAAAATGGGAGATACCAAGCCCACATCCCCTCATGCTGAACCTGAAAATCAAAATTTGAATGTGTATCACCAAAGAGATACATACACATCCCTTCTGAACTGAGTCTCGGATGAGAACTGAACTCAGACAGATTCACATAAAATTCAAGTAGTAGGAGCTAACTAAAAGGTTACAGGCATCAAAGGGTAAGCTTTGTCCTTCAGATACACTGCCCTGTACTGATGTATACTGCCAGGCAAAACTGTACAGTCTCCCTACTGTGCTCCACCAGGTGGTTTGCCACCAGATTTGGAGTACTCACCCCATAGTTAATGCAACAGGTCAACACAGAGGCTGGTCATGAAGTTATATAAGTAAATCAAGACCAATTCCAACCAGAAATCATTAGAACTCCGGGACCCGGACTTAACAGTGTAAGTGTTAAGCTGGTATTGGCTCTGAATGCAGAGGCTTAGTTTGGCAAACCCAGCTCCTCCTCGGGAAGATAAGGTTGTTAGCAATGACTAATCAGAGCAGTCTCTTAGGAAAAAGGGGAGTTTAATTACCTTAATGTACTATTCAGTGACTTGCCTAGACAGAGCACACGCTGAAAGATACGTGACAATGTGGGTGCTGCAGTTTATATCATCACGAGCTCAGGACAGCCATGTTAGTCATGACTTTGATTCTTGTCTCCCTCTTTTCTGAAGTGCATTAGCTGCTATGGAAACAGTGTCATTAGGATGGGCAGGGCTTTCTGACACCTGGATGAACCCCATGCTGATGCAAAATCACGTATCTTCTCTGCAGAGCTCTAGCTAGGTGTAACCACGGCACAGTAACTAGCCCAGGTCCATCACGCAAGGTCTGAATACGTGTCTATACAAATGAGGTGACCACAAAAACTTTACAGTTCATTTCCCTGCTCTTGACTTGTGGTGGGCTTCTTCTACCCTAGCACAGCTCACATAGCTGCCGTGACTGGGAATGTGATATTTAGATAAAGAAGCTTGAGGAATACCTCCCTGCTCCAAAAGTCTAGGACTAGAATGCCTCTGCTGAATTACAGTAAATTAAACACAATCAAAATCTGTGTTGAAAAACAAAACAACAACAAAAAAAAACAGGTCTCTTTAATTAAGGGGTCTAACAAATTCCATAATCTGAATGAAAATTTTTTACAGAGGAACAATGAAACAAGAACTTCCCTGCTCAATAAAATCAATAGCCCATCTGTTCCTATATCTAAATGTGACAACTGCCAAATGTTCTGAGCAAGATGTAACCAATTCCCTTGCTGCTACTGCCACTCGTTTCAATCCTACTACACTATAACCCTGCTACGCTCCTCCTGATCCCAGGCTGCAATCACATAGAGGACAATCAATTTGCAAAAGCTTCAAGTGTTCTGAAATATTTACCAGATTTTACACCTGGAAAGCCAGGAAATAATAACTAAAGGAACAATTGTAGCACACAATGCTTTTCCAACAGGAGCGTGCTAGTGATTTAGTTAACCTCCCCAGTGTTTAAGAGCTACAGAAGAAATGTTGAGATACCACACGGAAAGGAACTGTCTGGATCTCTCATGCAAGCCCAGAAGTGTCTGAAATACCTTTGCTTTAATAACCAGTCCCACACCACTGCGGAGGTCCAAAAGACCTGGAAAAATCTCACTGAAGCTTCTAAAGCAGGATGCTTGTAAAATTCAACTTAACATCTTGCTCATAGCACTCAACCTCCACAATGTCACCTTTGCTCTACTTGCAAGGAGCAGGAAATGCTGTCAGTATCTCAGTGAAGAATAGGCATGCCTCAGTTTACCAGTTAACTCTGAACAAAGCTCCTGCGACTGAAGAAGTCCTTTTTTTTTTTCACTCTCTGAAATAGGATAGTCAAATGTTTGGAAAAAGGAGGACAACTGATCTGTCAAGGGTTAGGGCTGAACTGACCATGTGACAGATGCTCTCTATTAAACCTTCTACCTTCCCGAAGTGGAAGAGAAAGGGAATAAGGGAGAGAGCCTTATGAATTAAAAATCTAAAATAGCTTTAATAAAAAGAAAAAAAAATAGACACAAACCCAGTATGAAACCCAACCCCTCCCCCCAATGACAGTTATCTCACGGCCACCACTGATGCTGTGGAGTAGGCACCGGGGAAGTCCCAGATTGGGCTCAGCAGCCAGTGGGATCCAGACTCAGCAGCCAGTGGGATCCAGATTCGGGAACTGGATTCAAGAACACATGGATCAGGGTCGAAAGCAGAACAGACTCCTCTGAGATTTAGCTGGAGTACTGTGTCCAGCTCTGGAGCCCTCAGCATAAGGATGTGAGAGTGTTGGATTGCATCCAGGGGAGGGCCACAAAAATGATCAAAGGGATGAAACAGCT
>JANHFX010016711.1:0-10404 GCA_027560015.1 Chloroceryle amazona | reverse complement strand
CAAAAAAAAAAAAAAAAAAAAAAAAAAAACAACCAAAAAAAAAAGAAAAAATAAAAGGGCACCCAAAAAAAAAAGAAAAAATAAAAGGGCACCCAAAAAAAAAAGAAAAAATAAAAGGGCACCCAAAAAATAAAAAAATACCCACCTGCTTGTTTTCAGAATCATTGCAACTTAAAAGTCTGTATGTAGAAATAGCCCACTTTGCATCTCAGTTACTTAACATGTAAGAAATATTTAAGAAATTTCCTCTATGGAAAACATCACAACACTATGTACATCAAGTCCGAGACGCACTGAAGTCAATTGTAAGATTTTCAATTTTATCATAATTTGCATATATGAAATCTGTGTGCATGCACTGGAAGCCTTTCATATGTTCATAAAATTCTTATTTTGAATGTAAAATATGAAGTCTACCCAAGAAGGAATACATATCCTTTCTGCAACTGCAATACAACGTACAAAGTTAAAAGACCCAAACTGCAGACAAACATCTTTGTTTGCCAATAAAGGGGGAGTTTAGAGATAGCGCAGACATTTTATTTTCAAATATAAGGAACTAGGGATAAAAGAAAAAAATTCCAAAACCACCCTGATCCACAATAATACAAAAAACATCGCCACAATGTTTTTACCTTAGCCACCTGATGCCTTTGTTACATGCTACTGGTAATTATGCTCCTGAACTGCTACTGAAATACCACAAAGCTGTCAGTTCCTGCTCAACTACCAACTTAGTTGCCTCTTCCTTGTTTTGAAGGCAGACAAAACAATCGAAAGTCAGAACCTATTGTTGTCGACTAGCAATCCCTAATATTTCAGTTATGAGTGAAAGTGAAGAGATTCCTACAAAGGAAACAAAACCGGTAACTATTCCTACCATACAGACACGATAGTTACAATATAATTTAATATATATGCAAACTTTATGAATTGTGTTCCAAAATATCTTCATCTGTACATCTTCCAAGAAAACAGCCGTATCAGCCTTTGACATGCTACCAACCCAAGTAATCACTTCCAACACATCAGAATATAGGAAGGTCTCAATACCAACTTGCAGAGTAGGTATTAGCACCTGCAAACGCTGTTTGTCTTACTTGATACAATGACTTCATGATCACTGAAAGGCATTTTTAGCACATACAGGCTCTGCTAATATCACCACACCTTTTTATTAGAAACTTCCAGAACTTAAAAGTTTATGCACACAAGGTGAATTCTTATGATTTTAATAGTTTTTCTGAATAAAGATTCATATATTTACTCAAAACCAAGAAAAAGATTGCATTCCCATAGAAACAGTTAATGTCAGGTGAACTTGTTTTACAGGCTACAGCCCAATGATACTCAGACCTAGAAATATTCTAAAATAAATTTTAAAAAAAATAGTACCAACAAGCAAAATAAGTGATTTCCCTAAGCATTTCCATAGCTTGCATAAAGACATCAATTACCAAAGCTTGTCTTCTAAATTAATGATTCACAGTGATGGATTATTCATGCAAGTTGGCCAGCTGAACATTACACTTTGACTCTGGGGAGAAAGTATAGCATGTCTTAATTAACTGTATTTTGTATAAGCCAGAAGACAGGCAGAAAAATTTTATTTCTCTAGTCAGCCAGGTAAAATGTAAGAAAATAAATCTAGTGGTAATTTAAATATGAAAAAAAAATCTTCAGTAGCTTCCATAATCCATAAAGTGAACTAGCAAGAGTACATTGTCTCATGTGAGTGCTGTAAAGTGGTTCCAAATTGCTGTTTTGTTGAATGAAATGTTTGAAGATCCACTCCATTTAAGCATGGAAAAAAAAAATGGAAATTTCATGTTAATATGCTGTTTCCAGGGGAGGTTTAGGACGGCTATTAGGAAACATTTCTTCACTGAAAGGGTTATTGAACATTGGAATGGTCTGCCCAGGTCAGTGGTGGAGTCAGCATCCCTGGAGGCATTTAAATGTCATGTGGACCTGGTGCTCAGGGACATGGTTTAGTGGCAAGCTTGCAGTGTTGGGTCAAATGTTGTACTAGATGATCGTGAAGGTCTCTTCCAACCAAAGACATTCTGTGATTCCAATTGCTGTGGTTTGGCACAGCCCTGCAAGACTTCAGTGATGGTACAATTGCTTGTTCCAAAAGGGTATCAAGTATTTTCACAGACCTGACTGAAATTCAACTCAACACTGAATTTTTCTATGGGTGAATGATACATTATTATCTCAAATATTTTCTAAATGAATGCTGTTTTCAGTGTTCAAGGCCTCCTTGAATGGACATAACATTTATGTTTTGTGTAAGTCTATTGATAATATTCGTTACTCTGATAAGGGAAGTACAAAACACCTCTACAATTCAAACAGTATCTACAATTTGCAGTTGTCAACTTTCAAAATATTATTCAACCACTGTATTTAAAGATTTACAAAATAGAGTTATAAATAATGAAGTGTTACTCAATCATTGTATTGAAAGATTTACAAAATAAAAGTGGGACATCTAGGATAAATGTTACCATCTATCTTTACCAGAAAGTAAAAAGGATGATCTAATATCTCTAAAAATCTATACTAAGCTGCTCTAGGATGGCAAAGACTGCAGTACTGGGTGAATTATGTGACCACCTAGCTGCTTATGTAACTTATATACAATACATTAAGGTTGTTGCAAGCATTACATTCAAACAGACTTTACCTTTTAACAAACTAATACCCAGATGACTCACATGCATTATTGTTCTTATTTTATGAGTAGGAAGAGACTGTTTTAATTTTATATTGGAGAAGCATAGGTTAAGTATAGATAACATGACTTTACTACCAAAGGATGTAAAAAGTAGTAAGCTTTTTTTTTTTTTTACCTCTTCCTTTAAAACTATCCTATCCATTGGTGTTACCTTCTGTGAGTGCCCAGGACAATACCACAGCCTTTGAGAGTAAAAAATTTAATTCTGTCACCAATATTTCTGGGGATTCTCTGAAATCCCTATGATTCTTAAGGAATTCAGTAATAACTCAAAAGATATGATAGTTAAATAGATAAGGATTAGAAAAAGATGGTGAATAACAATTCCAATAGTCTCTACCAATCCTGAAATGACAAATGGGGAACATGTATTATTGTAAATCTGCCTCTATAGGGCTTTCAGGACAGGTAAAGATGATACCCTATAGGGCCTAGCTCCTTGTAGCAACTCCTATATGCAGATTTGAACTTATGCTGCTTTCTGCTCCTCCCAAATACAAGATATCCTAGCGATGGTGTTGAGAAACAAGCCTCAGTCACATCAAGAATTTATTTTCATTGTGATTGAGTGAAAACTTGTCCTCCTTGAGCTAAAGGGTATTCTGCTGTCATTTCATATATGAAGATCTGGTATAAGCTATGCTAAATTCCCAAGTGTACTGTTTTGATATTATGTGTACATTTTACTCCCTCACATTTGCGCATGAAAAATCACCAATAGCATTTTTTCACTTCATGCATATCATTCCCTCAAAATAAATCCTCTTACAGTCAATTTGTTTCTTACTCCCTTTCATGGGTATCTTCTCTATATGCCCTGCTGCTCCATATGCAACACGCTTAGACATTTCTACTTGCTTGTTTTTCTGATATTTGCTTTTCTTGATATCTCCTTGTAGATCTAATGCCCTGCTCTCTTTAGTATTTCAACACATGCATTGTAGGGAGAGCAGATGGAAACTGCTAGCTAAAGCTGACGCCAAGTAGCTTCTGTACCAGTGGAGACTCCAAAAGCTCTAAAATCACATGGCTTTTTGTGCTACCATGATATTTTTTGTGCCTCAGATGCTGGAAAGGACTACTCAAAAGCACTAGAACAAGCGTGGTGGTAGCATGCAGTCACCACACAGGTGACAACAAACTGAGGAGCTACCCTCAGTCGCACAAGTCATACGAGACTTCAGAACTTGTCTCCAGGAGAATGAGAACTCTTACAACTAGAAAGCACCACAAACATTGTGTCAGGCTGCTTAGTACTACCAGGCATCACCTTTCTCTAGGGTTGGGCCTGGGCACTGAAGTATACGGATAATACAGGCAAGCAGATGGAAGAAGAAAGGCCCAGTTCTGGTGCAGATGAATGACCTAAGGCAAAGGCAAATCATCCTTTCCCGACTTTCACTACTATCAGTTACGGACAACACATGATCCCTATCCTGTGACACTTTACATCAATGCCACTGCAGGTTGAAAATTACATTATAGCAACCAAACACCAAACTAGAGTTGAATTAAAAGGGCTCATCTCTGCATCTCCTACGTTTACAGCATAAGCACTAGAATGCTGTTCTTTTCAACACCTTGCCTTCCTTCTCTTAAGACTCTCAGACACTGTTGTCCTCCTCTTCACAGCTCCTCAATTTGCAGACTTCTGCCAATAACTTCTTTGGATAAAGAGAACTGGGACAACAGATGTGTTAATGAATCCTGTGACTGGATTAATCACAGCCAGAGTCACAGGACAAGGTAAAAATGAAGATGGTCCACAGCACATGCAATTGTGAAACAGGATCTTACTGTTCATACTAGACCATGGAGGTATAGCAGGCACAATAAGCATTTAACTAAAAGTCTCTTCTCTGATCTTCAACTCAAGCATCAGTTTCTCAAATATTATCTGAAACTTTATTTTACAAGTGTGGAATCAGCTTTGTTTTTACTTTTTTTTAATAACAAGAACACCTGCTGTCTGTAATGTTACTGCGAATAAGCAATGTTACTTTATTAAAGAGGCTTTTACTCACCATATGTAAGTGCACATGCTTTTAAAGACAAAATAGAATTACTACAGTGCTGCAAAAGTCCATATCCAGTTTAATAAGAGACTAGTTTATTCCTCTTTAGTACTTGTAAGAATCATTAGCTATCTTTCAACTCCCACTAATTACTCTGGCTTTGGCAGACAATTACTGTTTCCTCCTCCTGCTTTTCTGAATAAATCTGAAACTAACAAGTCAATAAACTGACATATTTACAGTAAAAATAACTTGGCTTCCCCCTCTTCTTCCCACTTCTCCTATTTCTCTTTGCAGATGAAAAGGTTATCATTCACCTACAGGCTTTACAGACGCTTACAGCAGGCTGGGTAGGGACCTCAGCACCTTTCCTTTACATCACCAGGACCTCAAGCTGAAGACCTGATATTACAGTAAACTGTTCATGCTGCCTTAGGTTTTGATTAATAGCTTTAAATAGTTTAGAAAGTAGAGCAAACGCTTCTTTTGAAAAAAAAAGATATCCAAGAAAGAAAACATGAGTTGCTTCAGTGAACTCAAATTGCTATGTGAAGTACACAATCATTAAATGCTCCAAGAACTGCTTTAATTTAAGTGTGGGGAAAAAAACCCAACACATTCAAGAACGGCAGGTTTAGTGTACCAATTAAAAGAGATGTCTTAAATCTTTGAACCTATTTTCTTTCTAACTGCAACTTATGTAACTGAGATGCAGGGGGGAAACTGGGGCAGTGAACATCACCTCAGCCATAGAAACAGTCACTGAAAGAGAACATTTTGCTATGCTGTCAAGGAACGAGGCAATCTCCAGTGGCTCAGTGATCCTCAGGAGTTCAGACAGGCAGTCTTTGGCAAAATACCCACACTCCTAACATCGCTTTGATGTGACAAGGTCAGTTGAAAAAAAAAAATAAAATTCACATTGAAAAAGTAGATAGTTAAGTTCTCCAGCTTACTCCAGCCTTCTGGAGAATCAACAGCTGGGCATATTATTGCAAAGGCAAATAGCAAGCATTTGCTTTCCTGCAGTGTCTTGACTCAATTCTCAAAATTCAGTCAGCATCCCGAAAGTAAAACAAAGTCTTAAATACATAGTTCAAAAGAGTTAGAAAGGAAATTAGTTCCTTCTCAGATGAGGAAGTGCCCCAAATCCACTGTGACCCAAACCTACAGAAACATGATGGATGACAAAAATAGATGAAACCGAAGAGTGGAGGAACTGAAGTTCTTCCGAGGTTTGGAGGGATCGTTCCTAGCTAACAAGCTTTGTTTATTTAAGAAGTCCCACTGCACACATTGTGCAGTCTCAGTTTAAATTATGACAGAAAGGATATTTCCAGAAGAAGAAACCTATTGTCTATTAGCCCCATCAAAGTCATCATGGGTTTAGAACTGTCGTACACAGCAGACTAGAAATGGTTTTACATTATTAAGTGACTAGTTGTTCAGATGTAATGGTTACGGTGAAAGACTGCAGGGCTGAAGTACATAAAGGAGTGCATGTTGTTTTAACTTTCTTCTTTTAGATAGTGTATTCCTTGTCATTATTGATTCTTCCTGAAAGAACAGTCTTAGGGTCTGAAAAAATATTTCTCATGAATTATCAAAACATTTAAATACTCAACTAAACCAAAAATCCTTTATAACACAGGAGGTCAAATCTTATTAACCCAAAATCCAGACACATTTAACTCATTAGCTTATATCAGTAAGAAATTTTCTCTTTTTCCATCTCATAGCTACAGGAGCTTGCAATGACTCTAAAAGACCAAAAAGGACACAGCTAACTCACGCAGCTTTTATCACATTAGCCACAGTCTGCAGTTTTCATAATCATTAGCTTTGAAGTATATTAAACAAAGCAGAACGTGACCTTACAGTTGATATTTTAATCACACCACGTAAGAACAATTCTTTATCATACATACTTTATTAAGGCCACCAAAGGAGATGCTGTTCAAAGCTGCTCCAAACACAAACAGCCAAAGAAGAAAATCACTGCTGCACAGCCAAGTGAAGCCAGGCCATGACCACACTACCGGGAGGGTTCATGCTTTTAAAAGCAGATTCACCAGACAACTTTCAACACATACCTCTGGTTTTGGCTGGGCTGAGGAATCAACAAGGGGCAGAATGTGTGCATGTGTACAAGACTAACAGGAAAAAAAAAACCTGAAGGTTTTAGTTTTAAAATAATGCAATGTCGTGCAGCTTTACTTATTAGCAAAATGCACAAATTATCTTCTTTACATTTATGTTTAATGCAACACGCAATTACCTTTTTAGAATTAGAGGGAGGGAAAGTAAATAGAGATGACATAGCATCCCTTCAGTGAAGTAAGGACATTGAAGATACTTCAGAGGAATTCATCCTACTTTGTCTCTAACACCACAGTGCTGTGAGAATTCTTCTCCAATGTCTTCCCTACTTTTAATGCCTTAACTAAGGTATTTACAGTATAAAAAACTGTATTCCTAATATGACTGATGGTGTTCACTTATCCCTGTCATTCTGTACTGCCTCCAATAGCAAGTGCAGAGGGAAAAGGCATCCAAACTTTACTATTATTGAATTGAGGAATTATTTTTTTTGTCCTGAAGGGGCTAGCTTCATTATCTCCAGCACAATTTTACAAAACAGCTTAAAGGAAGTGTGTTGTTTTGTCAATTCAATATTTCAAGACTCAGAAAGTGCTTCCTTGCCTCCTGCAGAAATGCACATTACATTATTTCCCTCCAACCCCAAGTTCCACTAACCTTATGTCATCCAGTTCACTGAACTGGCAGGGCTTGGAAGAAATTACTTTAACCCAAGACTTTTACAGATATTTTCAAATTTAACTACTCTCGTCTTTCGTGTATTTCAGGAAAAATACAAAGTTATCACTAATCACAATTGACTATACTGATGTCTTTCCCCACCATCTGCCCATTATACCAACATGCAAGCAGAGACACTGACTGTATCAGAAATATTCAGGTGTATATAAAATAAAGAAAACCTGACAAATTCCGAAAGCCATGTTTACACACCGATTTTTAACATGGTTTTGAACACACAGCATAATTACAATGAAGGCAGCCTAACAACTAAGTATAGGACAGGTGTACCCTCTATCAATTCACATTCAGCCTGTGTTTTGCAAAGACAGAATAACATACTACCTACACAGAACATAAGACTGTCTGAAATTACTTTAAAAGATACTCAGCCATGCCCAAAGTGTGTCTTCCCGGATGAAGAGCAACCCAAACCAAATCTGAAACTTTCAGGGAATAAAAACACATTAGATGTGTTACTTGAAAAGGACTTTAAAGAGCTAAGAGTAGCTGGATCTTGATGTGAAGAAGCGTTAGGTAGCCTCTTTCACAGCTACATTTGGTGATATATAAGATTAGGAAGTTGAATAACTACACGTAAACATGACATCTACATGAACAGAATAAATGTCAAGAGTTATTACTACGACGTACTGCTCCTAGAACTCTGCTAGACTACGTAGGAACATATACACATTTTTCCATCTGAGGGGAAGAGATGAGAGAGGGTAACAAGAGACCTGAGTCTTGAGAACAAGCAGGAAAAAAAACCCCACCACACCAGCATGCTCCCTGCTGGGAGCAAGTCACTTGGCAGCTCAGCCGTGCATTAATCCCAGGCCATTTTTGGAATCCACTTGAGCTGGCAGCACTGCAGCTAAAGTGTTCAGTAGGCCAACAGACACACAGCATATTGTGCTGTTTCAACAGTATGAAAATAGTTAAGCGATGACTTGCATATTATCACATGCCCATGAACAAATCATTTGCTCCAAATAGTAGATAGGTAGACAAAGAAAATTTAAAAACCCAAACTCAACCTCATTGTGAACATACAGGAGAGATGGTCTTGTGAAGATAAATTCTGGAACTTATGACTGCATTTAATAACAAACTTAACAGTGCCACAAGGCTTCACCTTGTACTACCTCTTAGGTTACTTCTATAATTCTGTAGACAGCCCATACCTTAAAGAAAGGGCCAACAACCATTCATTACACTCAACCAAGCTACAACAATTCTAAAAAATACAATGGATGTAAAATAGGAAAGAAAGAAAACAGTCCAAGACTTAATTGCTTAAAAGAAAAAAAACAAAACAAAACAAACAAACAACCAGAATCTGGAAAGGTTTCACAAAATTGATGGAGGGAAATGACATACTCCACTTTAACTTTCAGCACCTGTAGAACTGCAGCTTTACTTTAAAACATACTAATTTCACTGAAAGGGTAAACCCCCAGCCAGGCACTGGGCTCAAGCTATGCTATGACATCTTGGTAAATGTCTCACCTAAAGCAGAACGGCATCATTTACCATTGGGCTAAAGTACTGTTCACAACAGAAAATGCTGAGACAAAAACTGAGGAATCAGATGAAGAAATCATAATAGGCAATTCATACAAACTATGCAGGTTTTAAGTAGCCCTTTAATACCAAGATACATAGAGTATTTGATATATGCAAGATCATCCGTAGGTCTGATTAAAACAGAACAAGGTGGCGTGGGGAAGACGAAAATCGGTGCACGTGATAAAGGATAACAATGCAAGTACTTTTTATTCCTTTCTTTCCCCCCACCCAGTTCTCTTGCTCACCTAGAGGAATGCGATGGGGACTGGTAACATACCCAGCTACATACACATGATCTGTCTGTTCCCACAGACAGACATCAAAGTCCTCCCGCGTTGCCACCTCCCTGCTGCAAGAAGTTACAGCCAACGTTTGACAAGCGCAATACTTTCGCTGTTCATTTGCATGTTCGCTTTGGAATTCATGGGTCTTACTAACATGAGGTAATACTGATCAGTCATTAAAACAAAAGCGAGTTTTAATACTGATGCATCATAAATGCAGATGCAAATGCAAAGCTGAGTTAACGCTTTCACAGTTAACCTCATTTTCAACGTAACTTGGAACTTTAAAATCTTCAAACTTACTAGTAACACCATGACCTCCACAAATGTATTTTTGCTTTCGTGGAATTTGACCAGTCAGGGGTTTTTAACAGCCAGAAACTCCGTACACACAGCGGGTTTGTGGAGCACCGACAAACGGACAGAACCACACAGCGCGATAGGCGAGAGGAGCCACTCAGAAAAGGGCCTCGAGAAGCACAGCTCCGGGCGAGCAACGACTAGAAAAGCCACCGAGCCCTGCACGACACCTCCCTCTTCGTCACGGACGGGTTTTAAGGAACTACTGCTGCGACACGACACGTCGCGACACGACACTTACCACAGCGCAACTTGAAAACAAAGTGCCGGTGTTGAGGCGCAGCCGCCGGCGAGCGGGGCTAAGGGGACGCCTCGACGGCTCCTCGGGGGCGAGAGCGGTTCCCTTCCCACCACCCCCGGCGAGCAGCACACGCAGGTGGAGGCACAACGGGTGACGGAACACCGGGAAAGGCTCTGCGCTTGGCTTTACCCCACTCTTAAGTTCTCTGACTGGCGGGGAAACATCTCCGCTGCCCAGCGCCGCCTCTCCCCACCGCAGCCTCCCCTGAGGCGGGCGCAGCCTCTGCCAATCCCCCCCCCTAAAACCCGCCGTCCTCCCCTCAGGCACTAACTGAGCGAGCGGCTCGAGCCCGGGGCGTGCCGGCAGCCC
>JANHFX010016709.1:0-12639 GCA_027560015.1 Chloroceryle amazona | reverse complement strand
GGGGAGAGTGGTGGGGGGGGGGGTGGTGGGGGGGGGTGAGTGAGAAGAGGCGGGGGGGGGGGGGGGGGGGGGGGGGTGGCAACTCCCTTCCCACCAGGATAGAGAGCAGGCAGCTTTGGGGACCCATGCTGTTTTTGCCTCTGAACTTAGCAAAGGAAAGATCCCCACTTCCAGTGAAGCATCTCACCTCTGAAATAACACCTGAGAGGATGCCTCCTCCTCCTCTGAAAAGCAGAAGCTGCCAAGGAAGAGCAAGAAGGCACACAGGTCTCCAAGAAGCACTGTGGTGGGCCAGCAGGCGTGCAGCAGCGTCCCATTGCACTGGGCTTTTGAATACATTTATTGACAAACACGGATGTTTCTTTAAGGTCATCAAATCTGAATAAAATCCATTTACAGAGTCAAAATAATAAAAATACTAACTGATACATGGTCATACGTCTTGGAGAGAGGAGACTGAGGGGTGACCTCATTAATGTTTATAAATGCGTAAAGGGCGAGTGTCAGGAGGATGGAGCCAGGCTCTTCTCTCTTATGTCCAATGACAGGACAAGGGGCAATGGGTGCAAGCTCCAGCAGAAGAGGTTCCACGGAAGCATAAGGAAAAACTTTTTCACGGTGAGGGTGAGAGAGCCTGGAACAGCTGCCCGGAAGGATTGTGGAGTCTCCTTCTCTGGAGACATTTAAAACCTGCCTGGACGCGTTCCTGTGTGGTCCAGCTCTGTCAGGGGGGTTGGACTGGATGATCTTTCAGAGTCCGTTCCAACCCCGAACATTCTGTGATTCTGATACATCATACTTTAAACCCAGATTCCTTCTTTTTCCGGCAAAACCTGGACCTCTACACGTGATGTTGAGCATGATGGGCACGGGCGTTGGGCTCCACCTGCTCTGGTGCTGAGCTGCTGCTCAGGGCCGAGGCCCTTTTGATGGTTTCAGCCAAGGCCATTTTGTCCCGTCGGCTCCGCGCAGACGCGAAGGTCCCGCGCAGCTGCCGGTGAGCTCTGCAGGCAGGCGCCGAGCTGCGTGTCCTCATTTCTTCAGGCAGAGAGAGTTCTTAATTCCTCTGATCTGTGATGTGGACTGAATGTGTCACTTCATGCATTTGGCTGTTTATCAACAATAAACTTTGGTCTCCGTGTTGAAATTCCCACTTGAGCTGTCAGCTCAAAGTGATACTTAGAACAAATATTCCATATGTGTTTTTCAGAGCTCTGTAACAAACCAGTTATTCTGGCATCCGGACAGTCATTAATAATTCTGGGTTTGAAGGATTAAAGTTATCGGTTGGATATAGTGCATTTAATAAAATCGGGCACTTTGGAGATGGTGAGTGGAAGTGAGTTTTAGTGTTTCCCTAATTCTAGGCAGGCTGCTTCCCCATAGGAAGGAAATAATAAAACACCCTGTCGTGATTCCAGAGGTGACAGCTGGTGTTCAGCAGCTACAGGGTAGGTGGCAGTTGCTGAATTTAGTCACTGCATCCAAAAACATCCCATCGGTGAGCTCTAGAAGTGGTGCGCAGGGAAGGTGGTGCCAGCGCAGATCTCGGCACCAGGGGTTTTGTCCTGAGCTCATGCCGTAGGAGCTCCCCCAGGTTTATTAGTGCATTGTTGTAGGTATTTTGTGGTTGCCAAAGCTGAAAGCATCGTTGTCCTTTATTTGGAAGGTGACCTGTATCCATGAGCACAGGTTTCTCTGGTCATCCCTTTTCCTCCCTCGCACCCCCCACCCCTCTCCCAGGGCTGGCAGTGCTAGCGTGGCTCACTGCAGCGCTGGTCAGTAGGTGTGGGGAGCAGAGGACACCCAAAGGTTTGAAGCGACAGTTACAGAGCCCAGAGAGGCTGTGCCCGGACCACATAGGAGACACAGTCACCATCCAGGGCAGAGAAATCTAAGGGGACACGAAATCACGACTGGTGGTGTTGTCCCAGCCTGGTGCAGGGCTGGAGCGGGGCTGACGTGGCTCTGTGACCACACTGGCGGACCTGGGGTCTCTAGACACCGGTCCTGATGCCTGGCTGCCTGATTGGGGCTGACGCTTCAATGTCCGAGGTCACACCAAGGAGTGGACAATGTCAGCAGCAATTAGCCTCCTTATTGGGGCCTCTCGCATCACAGAAGGCTCAGGCAGGGTATTTTAAATCAGGGTGGTCCTCTGCCTGCTGCGGTGTGACTCTCGGTGGTTGTCTGTGCCTCCCCAAACCCCCCAGGAGGGCTGCCTTCCTCAGGACCGGTGTGGGGCCGTCTGTTCTCGTGCTCCAAGCACATTTTTTTAGTAGGAGGTAAGGAAGGCCAGCTTTGGTCCTGTAGACAGCTTCAGTGACTTTGCAGTTCTGCACCCAAGGAAGGTCTCGGGCTCAAGCTATCGAGTTGCCCTGAGAAGCAGCCCATCGTTCTGCGCTGGGATCAGGGCAGGACCTGCATTAGTGTCCGAATGCCGACTGTCGCAGACTTGTTTTACACAAACTCTAGCTTTGCACGTTTTCGTGGAGTCGGCAGCACGGTGGGGCCCTGTGGTTTCAGTTTCAGATACAGCCAGGACTTCTGATCCGTGCATGAAGGCTGTGACACCAGCCAGGGCTGAGACACAAGGGCAGTGCTGGGGGGAAGGCTTTGCATGGCCAGGTCTACCAGGAGAAATTCAGTAGCACCAGAGCTCCTCCAGCCCCTGCCTCCCTCTGGCAGGATGGTTGTCTGTTCGCAATACCCATTTTCCCTCTCCTGGAAGGAGAGTTTTATTTAACTGAATGCTTAAAGGTGGGGTCCATCAGGAAAGGTGGTTAGAAATGGGGACTGTATTTCTTACTGTGATGTGGCATCTTTCAGAATAGAGCTCGTGCGAGTGACCGGAAGGAGCTTTGAGAAGGAAGCAGTCTGCCTGGATCTTACCTGACGGCATCTTCTGAAACACGGAGCGGATAGCCGCGGGTTCACAAAGAGAATAAGAGACAAGGGGAAGAGTATGGGGGGACAGGTCTAAGAATGCTACAGTGCCTTGTTAATCGGCAGCCGATCCATCATATTAAATATCCAGCTGTCATATATTACCTTTCAAGTGAAAATGAATAACTCCCATTAAGGGCGAAATGGGTTTGAAGTCGATTCGAGACAGATTAAAGTACTGTTATGAATGTGTGTTCGGGGAGGAGGAGACGGGGGCTGTGTATAATATACTTGTCCTTACAGTTTTTAAATAATAGATGTCCCACAAATTTATGTACTGCAGGCTGCCAGGGTTTGGGGGAGGGGGAAAGGTCAGGGATGTGCTTCTTGGAGTGCAGCAACTTGCAGAATGTTTTGCTGTTGGCTTCTGGGCTCGTTTGCCTTTTTCTGTTTTGCTGAAATAAAATGGCCTTTCCTCAGCTCGTTACAGCGTGAGACTGCCTGGGTCCCATCCCAGCACTGGCCGTAGGCCAGGTCTCTGCCATCACGATTGTGGTGGGACCGCTTGCTGGGAAGTACCCTCAGATGTGCTCTCCTCCTGAGGCTGAGCTGGCCAAGACTGTCCTGGCCGCATGCTGCTGCTTCCAGCACCGAGGGCACGGCAGTTGGGTTGATGGCCACAGCTTCCAGCCATCACCAAGGCAAACACATTCTAGAGTGTTCTACGTGGAGCATCCTGGGTGAGCCAGGAGTGTGAGTTCTCCTTTGTTGAGTCATTCCAACTGCTGGTGGAGATGACACGTTGGCCTTCACATCTGGCCGAGCATTTGTGTGTCCAATGTAAACACCGGACGGACAGGGCTCTCCTGCACCTAACAAGCTGTAAGCAGCCCACAGAAATAGCTGAGATATCTTTGCTCCTAACTATAAATGACACGGTTCCCTTACTGTGGAAGACACTCAAGAATGAACTTGTTTCGGCCAGGTGTGCTCTGTAGGATGTAAGTTAGCCCACGGACTCAGCTTCCTCCAAGTCCTTGGTATGTGTTTCAAGCAACAGCAGCGGAGTCAAGGGAAATACTTTCTTTGTCCAACTTAAACATCTTTGGAGATGTCCTGATATAAATCTCTTTTTGTTGCAGCACCAGCCAGCCAGGCAGAGAAGGAGCTGACAGAGCCTCCAGCATCCTCTAAACGAATATCATTTCCCAGCAGCTCTGAGTCGCCTCTCTCCTTTAAATGGTCAAAAACTTCAGAGGAGACCAAATCAGAGCAGGTAAGGAAGAAGAAATCAGCTTTTTGTGCATCTACAAGCAGATAATTTGTTTTATATCTGCCAAAAGCAAAGAATGAAATGGGAGAAGGAGGATGAAAGGTGATAACTGGTGGTAGGAGAGGGCATCCAGCTATGAAAGTCCAGCTGTAAGGAAGGAGGAAAGCAGCAGCTGTAACAACTGTGCGATTCCTTTGTCTCGCCCTGCAGATGTATCAGTGCCCGTACTGCAAGTACAGTAACACGGACGTGAATCGGCTGCGGGTGCACGCCATGACCCAGCACTCGGTGCAGCCCATGCTCCGCTGCCCGCTCTGCCAGGACATGCTGAACAACAAGATCCATCTGCAGCTGCACCTCACCCATCTGCACAGTGTGTCACCTGACTGTGTGGAGAAGCTCATCATGACGGTAAGCGGCTGCGTGGGCAGGCGTCTGCTGCCTTCCCAGCAGAGATGAGGAGTGAAGGGATGGCCTCACCCACGCCGGCTGACTTTGCCGTGGTGGGCAGCTCCTTCGTCTGTCAGGGATCTCTCATCTAGGCTTTTCCCATGCCTGCTTTGTCGGCAGAGACTATCTTGTCCGTGCTTGAGCACTGTGGAAATTGGCAGTATTTCGGTGTTGAGTAATTTCCCTGTGAAGAAGTTAGAATAAATACCATTTCCTTTAACTACTGAGCTCATTGCGTGGGATCGCATTCTGCACAGGAGCTTCTGGGAGATGCAGTAGCTGATGTGCGGTGGTGCTCCTGCTGCAGAAAGTGTTGATGAGCACTTCCCAAGAAGGACAGCCAAGGTGGTTAAGGTAACGCTACAGCAAATTAGATACCAGGTTTCTGCTTAAAATATGATTTTAAGAAGCAATAGAGTAGCTTCCCTTGGCGGTCCCATCTCACGATGGGGGGACAGTCCCATTGTGCAGCCCACGTTCTGCACTTCCTTCACTTAATGGGGATCATAGTTAGAGTTGTATGAGATAAGCTGGACCTGTTACTTCCATGAGTAGTTGCTCCATCCAAAATTACAGTGCTTTTGTTGTGTAGCAGTTCCCTCTTTTGGGGCAACCTGAACAAGCAAGGGGTACGCTGCTGTCAGCCCAAGGGAGGTCGGCCTTACAGGGCTGCTGAATGCTAGAGCTACTGCTTCCAGTGCTGGTTTTAAAGTGTTTGGAAATGCCCAGTTTTAAATTAAAACTTAAGTATAGGCATTTAAAATTCTCTGAAGTAGGAAGATGGCCACAGAGGCATGGAGTAAAAGTTCACTAGATGAATTAACTGTCTTCATGTAGAGCTCAAAACTTGTAACAGCTCCGCTTCTCAAGCTGTTTGTCAAACAGCATTGTGCCCATGTCTGGGTCACGATTGCTCTTGCTTGTGCAGCTTCTGATGAGGAGCAGAAACGGCAGGCAGCACACTGTGGCTCAGCACGAACGTGTTTGCACCAGGCTCTTGTTCTGCCCCACGTCCTTGGCTTAGCATCTAGCGTGGGAATCCTTCCCCAACGCCGACCTCAAGGAATCAAAATTCACCGAACTTGAGAGCTAGCGCTCGGTGAGAAGCAGCAAATTAACAGCCCACGTTCCCGCTGTGAGACCTGGGTTTGTGCTGTGCTTGCTCTAGCCCAGAGTCTCTGCTGGCCTACGCCTGGAGTCAGGCAGGCGGCTGCAGGATCTGTCGTGGCACCGCTTCTGCGGGACTGGTACCTGCTGTCGCAGCGCATAAGTGCCAGAAAGGATGACCCCGCTCCCCAGCGCGCAGGCACTCGCTTCAGGAAATAACATTCTGAGTTCCAGAATGTTTCTTTCATGAATTCCCTTTTCACTGGTTTCACATGAGCGCGCCTTTCCATTTGCTGGTGTCAGTTTAACATACAGGTAGAATTAATAAGGCACATTTTGAAAACCCCTTCTAAATTCACAGATGGGATGTATTGTCAGATTTCTACGCTGTTATTTCTTTGGTGTAATCTTCAAGGCAAGGTTGTGTCTGCATTTAAGAACTTGTCACCGCGTATATAAAATAAGTGTTTATTTTGATTCCTGTCAATTCTTTCTCTGTGTGATTTTTTTTCTTGCACCCTGTTTCTGCTTGTTCCTCCCTTCTTTTCCAATCCCTGACAATGGAGGCGACTGATACCACATTTGTCGTAATACTCCTGTTCTTTATCAGCTTCCCTCCTGTGACATCACCATGTAGCATTGCCCAGCTTTTCCCTTACAGTTCTCTCATCTTCCCTTTCTGTCACCCTTCCAGTCCTCTCCTTCTCAAAACACCTTTATGCTTTTTATCTTCCCACTTTGCTTTACTGGGGTCACTTTTCTGACCGCTCTGCAGGACCTGAAGATGTGTCCTGCTCCGCGGGGGGCTGAGCGGGCTCACGGTGGCCACTGTTGGGCCGGTGCTCCCGCCTGCCCAACCACAAGAACTGAGTGTGCACCAAGCAGGCGCCGCATCATAAAAATCCCCAGCCAGGCTGGCAGGTCCCAGCCCTGTCTGAATAACGAAATACAGAGAGGTGGGGAAGACCACCAGCAGCTGACTGGCCCTGCCTGCGGGTTCTAGCAGGGTGTAGCTCTGCTCTGCTGACCACTTGGATACCTCAGTCAAAGAGCTGTCCCATCACAAAGACCTTGGTCTCTGAGACCTTCATCCATTTTGATTGATGGTGCTTAAGTATGTAAATTCCTTCTGAGGACTTGAATGAATCTTGTTAGCTTCTAACTAAATTGATGGAAGACATTTTGACCTTACAAGAGCCCCTTTCTTAGGCCAGCAAGCATAACCAGTTTGCTAAGGGTGTCTGTTAGCTAATGTCAAACGGTTGGTTTCTGAGCTGGGTGTCGGCAGAATGTGCAGGCTGGAATGGGTGCAGTTGGGCCGGTCTGTCCTCTTGGCCTGAGCGGTTCCGTGTCCTCCAGGGTACGTGGAGTCTGGCTCACTGAGGAGCTTGGGACACCCTGGAGAGGACGTGGCCAAAGCCAGTGCAGTAATGTGGAGGACAGTCCCCATAGGTGAGCGCATCTGCTCTGCTGGAGCGGGGCCTCATCCTTCAGACTTCTGCCCAGAGCCGTGGAGACTGGCATAGCCGTGACGCTCTTCCTCTTGCTCTTTACTGGTTTTTGTGCCTGGGCAGCTGCTTCCTTTGGTACCCAGAGATCTGTCTGGGGAGGAAGATCACCTCTCCTGCTTCAAGTCCAATAGCACATCAATCAAGAGGGTGGTTCTTTTTTGCATTAAATGAGAAAATATTCTGAGAAATCGGCGCAGCTCATGCAGAATGTGGCAGCACCAAAGGCTCCTGATTTTGGTCATTCTAGCAAAGGTTCCCGTCTTAGTCTGACACATGAATCGGGTCTTGGTGGCACCGCAGGGGAATTGCAGTCCAGTAAATGGGAGCCAGGTCCCTTTCGACACAGTGTCTTTGCGCGCAGCGTTTGGAGGAGGCTCCAGTTAATAATACCTTATCAGACGCCTTTCAGGAACCTGCAGTGTCTAATATGTCTGTTGCCATAGTAACGGCTGCTTGCTTGTGCTCAGCATCTCGGAGCTGGCTGTTCTGTGCCCCGTCCTTTTCATATCAGCGAGCAGCCGGGCTGGCTGTCCCACGGGACACCCGGGTGCCCCCCGCTGGCCCCGGCATGGCCACGGGGGCTGGTGGGGCTGTGGCCACAGGCTGAGGGGAGAGGAGTGTGGCGTGGGGCCAGGGAAGCCCCTGTTGGGCAGGGGCTCCTGCGTCTCTTCGCTTCCACAGGGCTAGTGAACGAGTGTGGCCGAGTCATTTTACGTGGCATTTCAGCCGCTCCAAGTGGGTCTAATCGCCATCTTTCCACATAACAGCCTCTTTGCTAATCTCAGGCCTGCACCGCTTCAGCAGAGAGCCCCTTAATGAGGGTGAAGTGCAGTTCGCCGGCACAGTCGATTGACAAGACTGATGGGCTCAAGCCGGGAGAAGGGACGGCTTCCCGAGAGCCTCCGGGAGCGGGGAGCTCTCCCTCCTCCCGTGGCTGGCTTTATCCTTCTGCACATTCCTCTCCCGTCGTTGCTGTTGTCAGTTTTCTCTTCCCTGCTTTAGGGGGTCTTCCCGGTCTTTCAGCCTCTTTCAGTCGTTTTCTTGTCTCCCTTGCTCTAAGAGTGATTCTTGCCCATCCCTGCCATCCTCACTTCTCCTTCTTGCTATCGTTACAATTTTTCTCTCTTTCCTATTGTCTTTTCTTATTGCTCTCTCCCTTCTGCTGTCATTCAATTTTTCTCTCTCCCTCCTTCTCAGCTCCTCTCACTCCCCCCTTTCCCTCTCACTCTGTGTCTCATTCTCCATCTCGGATGAAGGTAATGAAAATAATCGGGCTTCATTAATTCTGAGCCCTGTGAGATGATAGCCATTTGGAGCCATGTTTGCCAATTAGATGGTCTAAATTAGAAGTGACCTTGGTATACTGCCATCGCTTTGCCTCTCCGAGTCTAATGAAGCTTTTCACTCCAGCACCCTCTCTCTCTCTTTGTAATGGAAATTACCTCCTTTGTCTGGTTCGGGAACCTTGCATTGCATGTGTGTTTCCCCCTGGTTGCATGGACATAGGGATAGCAGTGTATCTCCTCAGACCCCTTCTAGAGGTTTTCTTTTCAAAGCCATATGAATTCAGCATTTTGGGGGCATTTAGGGAAGGACTGCATAGCCTGTCTGCACGTTTGGTCCCTTGCGCCGGAGGACGGGCAGAGCAGGCAGAGCAGTGCGCGAGGGGAGCTGGCTTTTCACCCTATCCAAGATTAATTTTTCGGACGTGCCAAGAATATGCCTGTGTTACGCTGCCGGGGCCAGCGCGGGAGGGGTGCTGCAGCTCTGAGCCTCTGGCCCGTGCTTTATAAGCAGCACTACTGTTCATCACTTTAAAAATCTGGTAGATCCAGTAGTAGCAGGAACCGTGCTTGTCACTGCTGTGGGTTGTTGCTGGTGAGGAGAGGATCTGCAGGTTGTTCTTCAGACTGGTGACAGGTCTGTAGGTGTCAGGGTGTGTGCGATCTGATGAGGATGCTCATGGAGCAGGGAGGCAGGAGAGGTGGCGTGTCAGCTCTCGGGCTTTTTGTACCAGTCGCTCACTGGATCACATTGTTCATAGAAATGGCCATCAAATTGGAGTGCCCATGTGTGTCAGTGGACCTCACCATCATCAAGAAATTTTACCTGCCTAAGAGGATCTGAATTTCATCCAAAAGAGAAGGTGCTTGGAACAGAGAGACTTGTTCCAGCAACTTTCCATCTTCTAAGGTAGACAAGTGGCTTCTTTGCAGCCTGCTCTGGAGAGAAGTTCTCTGGCTGGCATTCCCATCTCCAGTACAGACCACAGGGGAGTTGTTTCAAAGTGGGGAGCAGGAGTGGCTGCCACAGTCTCTGGCCCAAACTTGCCCCTCCTTTGCTCTCTACCCAAGCAAGGTCCCTGCCCCCACAAGAGACAGATACAGGGACAGGCTGGTCAGAGCCAGGGCTGTCCCCTGAGTGCCTGCGCCAGCACCAGGGCTTTCCTTGGAGGCATGGGCCCTAGTCATTGATGTACCACTGAGCAGAACCTGATCTGTGTATTGGTGTCCAAATGCTGGGCTGCTGGAGAGAGTGGGTAGGAGTGAGCTGCCGATCCCTCCCCACCACCCGCTTTCATTTGGACAAAAAGGTCAAGAGTGACATGGGTCGAGGGGACCATTTGCCTTCTGAGCGGTGATGTTGGGAGAACAACCTTGAGGAGATCTGGGATGTAGGAGCAGTGGGGGACGGGTGCCTTCGGGTCTGTGCGCAGAGGGGGATCCGTTGTGACAGGGAGTGGTGTTCCCAGTGGAAGGCTTTGCTGGTGGCTTGTGGGCCAGAAGATCGTGGCTGCGGCTGTGAGGGGGAGATAGGTTAATGTTAGAGGAGAACAAGCTTGTACAGAGGAAGGAAATGGAGAAGATGGATCACATTTGTCAGGCTTGCATTGGTAGGTTGTTCTTTTAGTAACAGTTCACACTGACTGCCGTGCTGCCACTGTGCAGCGGCGTTGAAGGGACATTGAATCAGGGTGCTGCTGGAGGCACTGAGCAGAGCTGAGGATGGGTGCCAGGATCACATGCCAGGTGTTGCCTGCTCAGGTGAGAGGGAGGTAGAGAGCTTTGAACAGCCGCAGGCGCTGACACAGGCTGTGCTCAAGATAAACATGTTCCTCACTATCACCAGAACAGTTAATACCATTTAAATACACCCGAAGTACAAGACACCGTGCCGTGGAGCACCGCTCCTTGTTTATCTGCCTGGGTGGCAGTGGCGTGACCGGGGTGCTCCTGCTATTTGTTTATATTAAAAGCAGCCACAACGTGCGAGGCATTTTCTGCACGCACGAGGAAGTGGTGTAGCCTCAGATGGGTCCGCAGTGAAAAGTTCAAAATGGTCAGTCTGGAATTCAGTGTAAATGCAGGATGGTTCGAGACACGCAGCCCGTTCTCACTGTTTTTGTCGTTGCTGCCTGCTCGGGGATGGTCCGTGGGGATGAGGAGGCAGAGTGAGTCTGCCCTGGGAAATGGCAGAGGAAACGGGCAGCGCTTCCAGGAGAAGTTGGAGCGGTGCTGAATGGGCAGAGAACTAAAGCAGCTCCAGTTGCTGAAGCGAGGCCGGTGCCTTATTTTCAAGGTTTTGCTTCCCAGGGCCAGCCCTGTGCAACTGTCTGGACTGGCAGACGTCCTGTATCCATGCCCAGAATTTCTAGTTTCCTGCACTTTTTTCCAAGCTTTTCTCTGTTTGCCTTTTGGGATTTTGTGCCTGTAGCAATGTAATGTACCATGGCGGCTTTTTTTTTCTTCCCCTTATTTTTTTAGCTTGTTTTTTTTTTTATTGCAGAGGGAGGGGTTACAAGTAGGGTGAGAACTGTGGCTGTGAAGATGCAGGTAGATAAAGGTAATTACTTAAACACATATAGGGCAGGACTTACTGGTTTGGAGACCCAGATTAAGATGCAGAGGAGCATGTGAGGTTGATGATTATATTTCGGGGAGAGTTAATTGACGGAAGGTGAAGGCAGACAAAGAACCGCTGCTTACTGCCTTCTTGAATCCCAATCAGGAATTATGATTAAAGACGCGGCGAGACAACAGAGGCCTGATGAATTGGTGTCTTTTTTTTTTCTTTTTTGCCGTCATTCACACTTGATTGACTTCAACCTTTCAAGTGCAAAAGTCTCTCTTTTCCATTATTATTCATAGCCATCTGAGTTTTTCTAATTAAAGTGTATGAAAACAATTACTGATCCGTCGTACTGAGTGTGGTAGTGGGGATGGCTGCCTTACTGTAATGCGTATAAAAAGCCCACAGTTTTCTATAATGATGTGCAGCTGAGGTGTTAGATAATTTTATTCTTTTTCTACTCTGTTGGGGTTTTTTTTAATTTCTCATGATTTATTTTTCATAATTCCTAAAGATCCTAGGAAAGTGCTCTCCCTGCTGATAAAGCTGAGAGGGACAGCTCCTTCTTGCCTTCCCTTTGGCATCTCTGCTCATCCCCCTTCTCCGAGCCTGGCTACTGGGAATTAACCAGTGACCTTTCACGTCTCCCGACCCACCACCCACAGCCATCAGATACTCCTGCTTAGAGGGAAAAGTGGAGTGAATGTGTTGTGCTCGGCTTCCCTCCTGGAGATTCATCGGTGTCAGCTGCCTTTCCTGCAGACGTCGGTGGGAGCCGGCGCTCACCCCATGCACCGGCCGTCCCGGTGAGGGGAGGGCACTCGGCATCCTTCCTGGGGCAGTTTGTGCGTCTGCAGCCGCTCACGTGCCAACGTTTGTCTCTGAGGTTTTTTTGTGGACTGTTTTGCTCCCATTCACTTCGGGAAGGCGAGGTCTAGCCTGTATTTGCTTGGATTTGACATGTGTGTAGATAAGGAAGATTTCATGTCCTGTACATGGTTTGCCTTCAGCTTCACCACAGATTTGCTAATATCTGATGTGGCTCAATCAGAGCCTCGTGGTCCTTGACTCTGCGGAAAGCTCTGCGTGTAGATAAGAGCCTCACTCACTCCCTTCTGAAATCCAAGGTTCAAATGCCCGCTGAGTATCTGACGGAAGGACAGAGGGACTTGTTTTGCTAGGAAACGGGCCTGTCTAGAGTGTTTATTTATGCCTCGCTTTCCCAGCAGGCAGAGTCTGGAGCAGAAGCACCACAAGCATTGTGAGCCAGTGCTGGTTTCTGTTCCTTCAAGTACAACAGCTCTGCTGAGAGGGAAGTGCTTCTGGGTGTCACTGGGGTGAAACATGTGGCTGCTTGGAGCTGCAGAGGTGTCTTGCTTGCCACAGGCATCTCTCCAGTGCTGGCAGCCGTGCACTGGAATATGGCAGAGCTGGAGATGGTGACACTGGTCTGTCTTCCCAGGGGCTGCGGGGAGTAGGGGTGTGTGGCCGTGAGCATGCCTGCCTGCTTCTATTCTCTGGGGAGATTTTGACTGCTGGTGGGTCCTGATGGATGGACTGAGG
>JANHFX010016705.1:0-38101 GCA_027560015.1 Chloroceryle amazona | reverse complement strand
CGGCCCAGCCCGGCCCGGCCCGCGGCCGCCGGGACGTGGGGTTTGGCCGGCCCTGTGTCGGGAGTGGGGCCCGTGTCCGCTCAGGCTGTGGCCCCGGGGGTTGCTCCGCGTTCCGCCAGACCGGGCCGGGAGGTGTGTTCCTCGCCGCCCGTCCCGCAGCGCAGGGCGGCCGTGATGCTGTGGGGAAATGTGGGCTCCTGAGCAGTGTCCCAGGTGGGGAGGGGTCTGTGTAAGGACGGAGGGGCGCAAGAAAGCCGCGGTAGACGTGCTACAGAGCTTGACTTAAGTGCTTCATTTGTTTTTACCTAGGCCTTCTGTGTCTTGTGTAGGTAAGAAAGATACAGTACGCAGCAGCGAGGTCGTGGCCGTTATTAGAGATAAAGTAGCAATCTCTGATTTCTGTGATGGTTCCATTTTGACCCACATAAATAACTAAATAAATACACTGTCTAGGGTTGCAACAGTAAATGCTCTTGGATGATCGTTTAATGGGACAAGGAACGACACAACAGTTTCACATTTCGTGTAAAACTATGTATCAGTTGTCCTGGAGCTTTTCTGGGTGATACAAATTGTTAGTATGCAATACCGGGAGGAATCCAGGGAGTTGTGTAGACCATTTTTCTTGGGTATTGCCATCAGCCTGTGGCAGGTGGTGTTTGCGGGGGGGTGTGTGTGTGTGGATATTTGCCATATGTTGCAGCTCTAGCTCTCTTCAGCTGACAGGCCAGAGATGGGGCAGTGCCGGGCAAGGGCTAGGGGGAAGGCTCACAGCTATGTGCAGTCTCTTGTATAGTTTTGTGTTCGGGTAAGTTTATGACTCAAAGTGCTATTTCTTGCTGCCTCTGGGCTGTCACAAAGTTGGGGTATGCCTGATCTTCTAGGCAGTGGCTCCAATCAAACTTCAAGGTGGTCCATGTGCTGCTACTGATAGTATGTCTGCAGTTTGGGATAGCATATTGACTACAAAAAATTATAAAGACAGTATAATATATCGAAATACTTCATGTTGCTTGGGCTTTTATTGTTTGTATTTTCCCTAAATTTCATGTTTCTGGAAGGAACTAGATATCAAGTGACAAACCTTAGAAATCTTTTATACTAAAATGATTACACACGTTACAGTATAATACAGTTCAGAGGAAATACTAATTAATATCTCTTCAGTCATGATTTAATGTTAAGTAAATGTAATTGTGATTCTTTCACATAATTGCAATGAAACAACTATCAGTTTACATTTCTGTGCAGTATAGAAGGATTATGAATAGCACTTGTTCCTTGGGAAGGTTCTGAACAAGTAAAGTAATTGCGTAACCGAGACAAGATGATTTTAAAATCTCAGCCTTTTATTGTACGTTTCTTACAAACTGTGAGAATCTTGAGTCCTAGAAAGAAGAAAAAAAAAATAATAAAAAAACCATCCCCTAACCATGCTATAAACAAATTATTCAAATTATTTAATTCAAGATTTGGGCAGGTAGAAGGCTAAGTCTGAGCTCTTGTCTTGAAACTGTTTATAGGTACATCAGGTGTTTGTGCAAATTAAACTGAAATGCTGTTGAACTAATCTGAGGCGGCTGCAGTGGTTTGCCTGTTAGGAATTTTCCAGCAGAATAGTGTTTTTGCAAGATTGCAGCTCTTGGCAAGAAACTTCATTTTTTTTTTCCCAGAATGGCTTTGTTGGGTAAACTGAAACAAAAGCTCTTGTTTCTGAACAGCTTGCTTTTTCTACTCTGCCTCCTGTTTTGACTTTTTCATTAACAGATTTAATAAGGAGCTTGCAGAATGAGTTACTGCAGAGCCAGAGAACTTTTCTAAGTGAAATATTTTAGATAATGGAAGTTACTTCTCAGATAAATTTTTACTCTTGTTTTTGTGCCAAGTAAAATTGATTTTTAATGGGAACTGTAAGAATTTTCTGTGAAAGTCTGAGATCTCCCCAGCTCTGGTGTTTTTGCAAGGGCGGTTAAAGGTAAGGATATTGTAGGGGGTTTTCTCTCACTCTCTTTTAGCTGGCACAGAATACTGGACTCAGCCTATGGTAATGTGTTACAGAATCATTCTGCCCTGCTTTTGCCATTCAGACCCCGGATTTCAGGATGTACTGTTGTTTGCATACCGACCAGTACACTTACACTAAAAAGAAGCTGTGGCTGTTGGCCTCAGCCCCTCTATCTCATCTCTAAACATCCCTTAAATTTTTACTGTTCTACCTCCTATCAAATGGCAACTGTTTGATCTTTTGTGAGTGTAAATTAAATGAAACTTCTTTGGAAATTGTAAACTATGTCTAGTCATTTGTACTTGACACTTCAAAGAGAGAGTCAATACATTCTCCTTGGTGAAAAGCACAGTGCTTATGCCAATTGCTCTTTGGGTTTATTTCGCAGTATAAGCTTTGTTTATTTACAGCTAGATAAAAGAGATCTAAAACTTGTGTTTCTAACCAGTGCATTTTAAACCGGAGGATTCAGTTTGAGTCTTGCAAGTGCATTATTATTATTACCAGGCTTTAGAACAAGGCAATGCTATTGGTCACTTTAGTTTTAAGAAATTTGTTTGTTGAGCTCTTTAGTTCAGCCCAAGCTAGCAGCTGAAACAAAAAAAAAGAAGATGCAGTGATGTGACTTCTCGTAATTTGCATCTAGTTACAGTCTTACAGGTGGATCCCTGTAGCTGTGGAGTTCCTTGGTGATTTGTAGGCATGGGGACTGTAGCATTGTGGCTCAAAATTTGTATACTAGTGACCATAAAACTTTGTTGATTTCTTCAGTTGCATTCATTAAGTGCTGATCAATGGCTGTTGATAAACTAGTGATGACCAAGTGAATCTTGCTTTAGGAGTCAACAGAACTAAAGCTGTCTTGAGAAAGGAGCTAATTTTTTATCAAACAACTAATTCTACTCTGTTTAAATGGCTGTGCTGCTTGCTGGTTAGAAGTGCGAGTGAGAATGTCTTAGGGCTTTAAAACCTGGTTTTACTTCAACGTTTACTGGAAAAAAAGTTCAAAACTTACTAAATGTTTGTAGTGATAAGATTTATCAAGATCCTGTATTTTTTTAGTTCTATCTATGGCATTGAAGCTGGTTTCAGTTACTAGCTATACCCCATTTATGTTCTGTTGAATGACATTTGAAGCAATATGCAAGCTGCAGCCGTTCCAAACAAAATAAACATAATAGATTCCCACAGAAATGATCAATCTTAACAATTTTTAAGTTCTTCAAAAGACTCAATGGGATTAATTAAAATCCTTAACTTAAGTAGCTGGGACTTGGGGGAAGAGCAATTTGTTTTCCGCACTCTGCCAACATACTAAGAGTTCTCGTCTCTCGAGTGCTTTGTCTTGAAATGATAGCTGTGACAGCATTTAAAACTGAGCTTATATTAAGAGATACTTTTTGATAGGAAGGAAATGGCTTTTGCATTTGACGAGTGTTTCTTTTCACAGTGATAATTCACAGGTGTTCCAGGCTAACGTTTTGCGAACCCGCAGGAACAGTACCACAGTTATGAATCGTCATAGTCTGGTAAGAAAACCATTAGACCAACCACGTTGGCTCCAAAGCAGAAGTGTGCAAACAGGATTAAAGAGAAAATGAGATTGTAGTCTGTGAAACTAATACCACGTTTTTAGAAACAAGGCTTTAGACCGTGACATTAATACACAGTAGCTGTAGTGAAATGTTATTTATGGACTGGCTGTGAGAATGCTTATATTTCATTGTGGACATAACTTTATAAAATGCAAACAGATGTTCTAAGTGTAGGAACAGTAATTAGCTTTCCTTGCAGACTACATAGATGTATTGTTGTTTGGTAATGTATGTGTTAATCATTTCTAATATTAAAAAAAATAAAGCCAGTGTTACTCTGATCTTAAGTTGTTTTTTCTATAATAATGACAGAATATACTGTTGTGCTCAACAACTGATATTAACAAGATAGAACTGTCTGAGAGAACATGAATCTGGAGACTTCCAGAATGAATGATTCCGTATCTCTTGGAGACACTCGTTCGCTATATCAGCTTTTGTCAGACATGTTATTACACCTCCCCACATCTGAATATCTAAAATATTACTCTAAACCCCGAGGAAAATTTCTCGCGTTTTAACATCCTACAAATTGTGGTCGAAGGGTGAGATTGTGATTGATTTAGAAAACCTGCACGGGATCACATAGCCTGGTTTGCTAACCCTCAAAGGGTTAGGGTACATGGGGTAGTTTTTAAAAGGAATTTGTGGCCAGACTTTCATGTATTACCCAAAATGTAGCTTTCCTGCTGAGACAGCCTTGAGAAACAGATAGACATGGGATAACATCCAGCTGCATTGAGTTAATTATTAATATTTTGGAAAAATTAAACTATGTCGGGGTGGGATGGGAGCAGTCTCAATTTACTTTTAAGAAAGGGAAACAAAGCCCCTGTAATGCTAACAGCAATTATTCTGTTTTTCTTAGTTACTTTATGAAGATGCTTTAGAAATAATTTGCTATCCCGTGTTAATGGCTGAAGAATACTGCTCTCCTGTTTTCTTGACTGATGCCCCTTAGCTAAATTTCTGGTTTGGAATCAGGCCAGACAACTACTTCAGCAAAGGCTTGCATCTGTAACTGGGATACTTACGTAAAAGTCTAGGAAGATTGGTGGGAAAGCCTTTCTCCTGCTAGGATATAACCCTGACAGAAGCAATTGTGGTAAAGATTTCTTCAAACCGCCATCTCTCCCTTCATTTATGTATTTTAGGGTGGTAAATTTATTCATGTTCGTGGTCAGACAAAAGGAGAAACAAGCAAAGGTGAAAGCTCAGTTTATTGTGGTTACTTCTTGAACATCCTCAGTTGTTGGGAAAAAAAGATGCTAATTTAGAGTGCATTGCCTGGAACTTGCTGGGAAGCTGGAGCAAGTTCAGTGATCGACCAGCTCTTCTGGCTGCCCCCACTAGATATTGCACAGTTCCCATCTTCATGGGGTGATGTTCTTAACCCTTCACATCACTTTAACTTTCAGGTTGATTTTTAATAACCTCAACCTTCTTCACTCCTGGCTGACCAGGTGCTGGCAAAATACAGATGAAATTTTACTTATGCAAAAAAACCCAAGCACCCCATTGACTGCTAGATCAGTGCCTCGTCCACTCTGAAATGTCTTTCAATTATGATGTGGATTATTGTTCTGATGAAAATGACAGGGAGGATGGAATTGGAAAGGAGCTTAGAGATTTTATCACTTGAAATACATATTAAGTATATAACTTAAAATACAACCTTCTGTGGTCTTTATCCAGGATCATCCATAGCTGAAAGATTTTGTGAAAAGAAGTAAACTTTCAGCATTAAGGACACTAAGCAACCTTGCCTGGTATTCCTGCTGTAGCAAGAGAAGCAAAGAAATATAGTTTTATGATGTTAGAGATGTTCTAAGGAGTTAGATGACATGTAGATGACTCTGGTAGATTAAATTTTACAATAAGTCAGTGATAGTGTACTTCAAAAACCACTTTTTTTATATTTAGGAAAACTAATCCAAGATTTATTGCAGTTTAAACTCTGTAATAAAGGGGTGGAAAGATTTTGTAAGTGACTGAAACTTTGTTAATTAAATATAAGTACAGCTAAAATTTTATATTTTGTGAAATTAAAATTCATAAGTATTTGTGTAATCTGTGCTCTGTTCACTGTCATGGGAACAAGGTGGAGAAGCTAAAATGCTCTGATAACTGATGGTCACACTCTGTCTAGCTCCCTCTTCAGGACAGTTGTAGTTGTCCCAGTTGCTCAGCTGAATTCTAAAATCTTTTCTCTCTGTGTAGCTTCTGCAAGCCTTTTATAATGATGATTACAGGGGCAGCTTTGCCGTTTTGGCTGGGGCTTAATCTGCAGTTTTCTGGCAGTAGGTGTAATGGCCAAGGAAGGGCCAGCTTGGCTCAGCATCTGCTGTTTATATCCTGCCAGAAGATCTCAGCAGTATCGAGACAGTAAATGTTTAGGTGGGGTTTGTTTTGTGTGTGTGGTTGGGGGTTCTGTTTGTTGTTTAAGTAAAGCATTTTAGACTGTGGTTAGTTGTTTAGGTCCTATTTCAGCAAAAGTTGTTGTTTTTTGCTTGTGTTTTTTTTTTAAGCTCAGTAAGTCCCCTGTTAGGGTTCAATGTGGCCCCAGGAAGGCTTGTGTTGGCAGAGGACAGGGGGCACTGCAGGGACAGTGGTGGAAGGAAGGGCAGAAGCACTGGGGCAGGTAAGAGCTTGCTTTGGCTGTGCTGCCTGCCAGCCTGGCCCTTCTGAAACTTTGCCTTCGGTGAAAAAGATTATCTAACATAATGGAGAAGGGTGGAAAGAGATGTTTCTCTTCCATGTGATAGTTCAATAGTTTGTGATTTGTTTTTAGTTTTTTTTTATTCAGTTTTGTGCTCTCTTAAAACCTTGGAGATTGGAGTAGCATAATTGTAACAAGTGGGCTCAGTCTGCTTTAGAAAGTATCCTTTAAAAGTGACTGATGCTGCTTTTCACAAGAATTAAACCAAAGGACTGCAAACAGGGGAAAACTGAGGCTTAAGTATTGGCAAAGCAAGGGCAGTGACTTGTTGGAGGTGAGAGGCAGGATCCTTGGAGTTAATGGGCTTTAGTGCATTAGATCCTGTCTTGTAATTTTTATCTTGTGCTGTGAGCTGCTGTTTTCCTGTATATTCTATTAAACTCAACCCTTAAAATATGTAGATCACAGTCATAAAATTAGAATATAATGAGTGGAACAAATGCATTTCTGCTGTGGAGTGACAGGGTGAATAGGCAGGAATGTACTATTGTTCAAATCCTTTTCCCTGGGTGAGAATCAAGGTCAACTCAAGGTCCCCTTTGGCTGGTGCAGCTTGGAGGAATTGTTATTAGGTACACATAATTTTGGGGAGCCCAGTATAATAAAGCTGACCTAAACTGGATTTAAGAAGCAGCAGCTCAAGACATTATAGCTGTTAGACTTTAGTACATATTATGATGACTAAATTCTGGTATAAACATTAGACATCCTTGATGGGAGTCTGATAGGCTAACATCTTTTGTGAGAAGAAGGGCTTGATGTCTTGGCGTCTGGATTTTTTTAGAGGGAAGTTTCTGGATTAATATTCTATGATAATTTACCATAACCTTTTTCTTAAGACAGCAAAGATCTTTGTATTCTCTGTGACACTGATTAGAAGATGATGCAGTAAATGGTTAACTGAATGTTTGTTAGATCTCCAACTTCAGCATAATGAAGAGCTCTAGTAATGTTTTGTGAAGAGGAGGAACCTCCTACTGCATAAAGTATATAAACACTTAGTGATGATAGAAACCTTACTTGCTGAATGCACATCCATTTTAAAAAGACACCTTGTTTTTTGCAGGGGTTGTCAGTTTACAGAGAAGAAGTTAAACCACTATTCAAGGCTTTAGTTTGAATTTCTGATCCCTGAATGGGTTATGACAAAAGTCAACTGAGGGTCACACATTTGAGAGATGGTAAATATATGAAAGGGAATTATATTTTAAGAAAATAATCACTTTTCATTACCTGGTTTTGTGTATAAAGTTTTAGATCATAGTATTTCAGTGGGATTTTGATGTATAAAGCTGACTAACAGAAGACCATTTTTAGTGACATCCTGTCTGATTTCACTGGAATTGTTGAAGCTCTTGTGAAACCATAAGGATGGTATTTAACTCTTTGTTAGCTTAAGGGCTTATTTTTTTTTTTTTTGTACCTGTCAAAGTTCTTGTTAATCAGCACCTGACAGTCCAGAAACCTTTTTGAACAATGTGTTGTTTTGGCTTCATATTTTTAAAGGATCTGTTGGGGAACCTTTTAGCTCACTTAACTGAAAGTATTTATGCAACCATAAATATCAGGGGTGGCAGGGTGCTAGTTAAGAGGCTGTGAGTTCTGGATGCCTGGAAATGAAGCAAGACAGGCTGATAGCAATTGGCATCTGTGAGCATTCAAAGCAGTATAATATAGAAATATATATTATCATGTTCTTGAAAGCAGTTAATGTACCTCGCATACACTGAGAACATTATGGGGTTTTTTTATTACTTTTTAGTTTGGGATGGCACTATAGAATGTTTACCAGGATTCCTGCACCTTTTCTCTTCCTTCTCCTGTAGTTTCTAAGTGTGTTTCAGTTGTACGTGGCTTTGTCTTGCAGTTTGTGCCATCATCTCCCATCCGGATTCCTAGCAGCCGTCTTCATCAAATCAAACAGGTGAGCACTGATCCTAATTTTTTTAACTTTATTTTAGATCTATTTTTTTAAAGGTGGTTGTGTTTTGTTTTCTGCTTTTTTTTTTTTTTTTCAGTTAGTGTGTAAGGTCCTTCAAATGGCTATAGAATTTACTTTGAAACTGTAGGATAGTCTGCTGCAGTCTATCACTTCAAGGTGTTTTCAAAAATAAAGGCCTGTATCTTTCCTTCAGAGTCCTAAGTTTCATGAAGTAGAAGATATTTCATAGTGAGAAGAAGATTTGAGCAGAAAGAGAAGCCTTAAAATGGACATTTTATAAAGCAAACCTTTAATGTAAACCCTTAGGGTAAAGTTTCACCAAGTTTTTGGCAATAGTGCCAGCATAAATATTCAGAGCCAATAACAAAGTGTTCCTTAACTTGTGTTGGCACAAGAATTTTGTGCAGCCAGAAAATGAACTGTATAAGGAAGCACTCTGGCTAAAAAATAGCCTGGACTCTTCTGGCTGGGCTATTTTTCAGTTGTATAATTTTCTTATCCAGATCGCTGTACTTGTGCTGTCACAGCATGAGCAGAGGGGGAAGGGCGCAAGAGCAAACACTTAGGAAGGGGGGGGAATGGGGTGGCAAATATCTGAGTAGGCTTAAATAGAACTGCTACCAGACAACAGACCGCAGTCTACAGACTCGAGTTTTAAAATCAACAAGCTCAAACTCTTATGGCTCCTCCATTTAAGATGTTGAGTTTTTGAAAATAGAACGCTCATTAAAAACATCAAGTATCTTCAAGCCATTTTCTTTTTTAGGTTGCTGGCTTGATTTTTACAGGGTGAAAGTAAGAAAACAACCCAGTGCTTCGGACAGTATTTTCAGGGTATGATGGCTGAAGTGATAGAAGGCACTTCTGCTTTCCACCTCAGATGTTTAAGGTGCATGCATAGTAATGCTGAAGAAAATAACTGCTTGCTTTCATTACGTAAATAATTTACTGGCTTAAAGAGACCGAAGCACTTGAGTCAGCAGTAGAGCTGTGTTTATCACTGTAAAAACCCCTCAGGATTAATATGTAAACATGATGATGAGAGTGAGGGGATGAATTACTGAGGCTCTGTTGCTGTATTACATGAAGTAAAAGTTTGATACTTTTTTAATACTTCTGTATTCATAATTGTTCCATATATTATTAAAGCAAAAAAAAGTAATTTCGTAATTTGAGTTTGACCATGAAATTCCATGTCCTGCATACTTACTGGCACAGATGGGAACCTCTGTGATTTATTTCTGATCTCTTTCAAATTTTAGCAAAGAATCACACAGCTGAGCTACGTTAGTAAGACTCTTCTTATATATGATGAAGATTGTGAAGATACTTAGTTGAACTTTCACTCTTGAACTGGGCTGGACTGGGGAATTTACTCATCGCTCCACAGTTAGGACTAGGGAACAGTGTCTACCCAAGAGGAGATTCAATCAAGTTTGTACTTTAACTTGGTGTTAATATTGAGTTTAATTTTGTAACTTTGATCCATTTTAATAACATTTTTAAAGATGTTTTAGGAAAAAAGCAGCCAAACCCACCACTAAATCCCAGATTCATTGTACAGTGCACTGTATTGCAAATGAAATGCTGAGTAGTGTCTAGTTAGTTACTAATCCATAGAATAAGGTAAGTCCAGTTTGTGAGATGCTCTTATGTGAGACTCATAAAGATACTCTGTCATGAGCAGAAGTTTTGGTTCAGATTATCTTTGTTCAGTTTTGTAACTATTTCTTCAATAGTAAGGAAAATAAAAAAGCTGCTTGAGAAACAACCAACTCCCATACACACATCTTAGGCAATGGTGTCTCTTGCTACATCTCTTGCCCATCCTCTCCCCTTCACTCCTTTTCATGTAGAGAGAGCTTAAGGTTATTGTTGCTTAACTAAGTTGAATTAAATTTTAGTGAAATTAAATAATTTTCTGATTTTGTAGCCAAACTTTTTCTTTTTTGTCTTATTTTTTCATCTAATATTTTTAGGAAGAAGGAATGAATCTGATGAACAGAGAAACAGTACGTGAAAGGTAAGCATTAAAGCAAGCTAGAATACTTGATGCAGTCTTCCATGGGTCTGGGACAATACATTTCTTTTCTTCTTTATAGAGAAGTGCAAGTAGCAATGCAGATGAGCCACTCATGGGAGGAGAGCTTGAGCCTGGTAATGCATTCATGCTTTAATTTGTGTTTCTATTATCAGTATCAGGACACTAGAGACTCTTTCATATCAACATTTTCTTTTATAGTTTCACCTGCAATTAAGGTGTTAGTATATCACTGCTTTTGATCATCAATTTCTCACCCTAGCAAGGCATAGAATTATCAGTTGTTCAAGGATACACGTGGGTTCCTTGGGCTGGTATGTCAAAAGAAAATTGCATGGATGTCTGCCTGTTCAAATTTTCTTTCATGTTCTGATACTCACCAAGTAGTGTTTAACGTTTTTTGTTGTTGAGTGTAAGCTCATAAATGGCTACCTAAAAATTATGAATATGATGGAGGATAACTTTTGAACCTTACTCAATTCCACACCGTTCAGTCCTTCTCATTTCAAGGAATTTGGTCATAAGATTGATTACATATTCAATTTACAGAGCGACAATGATTTCGAAAAATCGTCATCACCAAAGCAAGTAGACTTTGTCCCGGTTTCTCCAGCTCCTTCACCTACCAGAGGAATAGGGAAGGTGAGCAAAATGTGGTAATAATGATTTTATCTTGAGTACTGCTAAATAAATTCCACAGGGTTAGTAGCAAAAGATTAAGCCACCTGCTCCTTTCTACCTCAGATGCAAAGAAGAAACTAGAGAGTAAACAAAGCCTTAAAACCTCAAACCAGAAAATACCGGTTAGCAGTTGCACATCTTGTGGATGTGTGTTTTTGTGGAGTGCTCAACTGTTAATCTGTGGTTAATAAACCTTGTTATTTATTTGCCTTCCTCTTGGAATAAGAGGAAGGGGCATACATTCTTATTTTATGAACCACAGTCTATTTAAACAAACTCTGGTGAAATAAATCCTTGTCAGCTTGCATGTATTCTGCGTGAAAATGGAATCTGTCCAATGTTTTACTTATTCTTCTAATTTTATTTTCTTTTTCTCAGTAACAGCAAGTGCTATCTCAGCATGCCCAGCCATATTGACTGGTTGCCTCAATTGATAGTGGGTTGCTTATTTACCTGTGGTAAAGATCAGTTGTTACCATATGGGTGTACAGGAATAACACAAACTGTTTTACTCTCAGCAATGTTTCTCACCATCCTTGCAAAGTTTGGTGAGTAGCAGTGGATTACCTCCAAGTCCTAGCCCAAGTCCAACAAGGAGATTTTCAAGGTAAGTACCAGATTGTATCAATAATGGGAAATTGGGATAGCTTGTTCACAGTAGGCTTTTGAAATACCAGGTTTTGTTATATACATAATTGTTTTCTTTCATATATTAAAAAAGTTATACAACTTTAGATATTGCTGTAATCTTTAGGTTTTACAATGCCATGTCACAGCACTGGGATAGTGGGCCACATTGTGGCATCTTTCTTCTCAGTGTAGTCTCTGTATTGCTCTTAATCACAACTTCAGTAATTATTTTTAATTCTAAGGGTGGGGGGGACCCCAAACAAACAGATTCAGTGTTTGTTACCGATTCTGGTTTTGCTTACATTGGCTGTTGTTCTGAGTGCCACAATTACATTTTATCAGGCCCTAACAGTTCAGCAAAGTACTGCCTGTCAACTGAGATCCAGTCAGTGCCTAGATAAGAGCTTTTAGATTGCCCCAGATATGAATTAATGTCATTAAAACCTTTTTTCTGCTAAAGCCTGTGCTTCCTGGTCTTTCTTCAGAGGAAAAAAAAAGACTTAATTTGGATAAGCTGTTTTAATGTCCATTCTTAGGGGTTTCCACTTAGTAGTTTATCTGAGTATCATTTGATTCTTTTTATGTTTGAGCCTTCTTTTATTAATGGTGGTGCCTTTTATTGCATATGCCTTCTGTTAGCAGGAGAAGCCAGAGTCCGATTAACTGCATTCGACCAAGTGTTCTTGGGTCAATAAAGAGAAAAGGTACAGTATTTGGTGTTAGCTAATGCAATAGGCTAACGTGTTCATTTTATAATTCATATAGCTTCCTTCATAAATCTGTTCAATTGGCTGATGCTTCAAAGAGTGACTAGAAATAGGAGATAGTACAGATGACCAAATAAACAGAACTGTTTGTAGGGATAAAACAGACTTCCCACAAGTCCTTTCAGTTTAATTTCCCACAAGACTTGTGTTTGTGCCTCTGCAGCAATGAGCAGCCAGCTCTAGAACACATGACACAATGGACACGACCAGTCAGGTCTTTACTTGAAAACCTCCAGATGTTTGTGTGCAGGCACCTCTTCTCGAAGTGGGCGGAGGTCACTTAATTTCCATAAAACTAATACTTGTTCTAATCCATCGCCGTAATCATCTACATGTGATAAAAAACTAAGGTAACCTGCTTAACAAAACAAGAAATACAGCTATTGGAATATTTACCTTAAACAGAAAGTGTTGAATGTCCTGGCTAAGGAAATGCACAGGTACTGTAGATTTAAAATCACTCTTCAAAACCCAAAGCTGATGCAGAGACCTGGTAGAGACCTCACAGCTTTATTGGGAAATACTGCTCTTTCTACATTTTTCATCACGCTTAAGTTCTGGTTATTTTATTGCATCTGTTTTTATATCTTCATGCTTCACCATTGTCACAGAACACTTCTGGCTCGTGAGAGAGCTTTTAAAATACTTCTGAGTTCTGCCATAGCCTATTTAAGTGTATACCTGTCCTCCATTCTTTTAGAGGATTTGGAAATCAAAGTGAATATAAGTTTAGTGGTAATCATGGACATTGTTTTTATTAATTGCAGAGGAAAACAAGCTTTCCTCATTTTCAGCTTCTCTACTTTGGTTGAATTAGTCAGGGAACTGATAGCTGAATAAACTGAAACAAAAAAAAAATATTCTTTGCTATTGAAGAAGAAATATCTGATCTATAAACTTCAGTTCATAACTCACTAAATGTTACTGAAGCTCAGACTGAAATGTTTCCAAGATATAGACTGTCTTTACAATTTCAGCATTAAACTTCTGGTTTACATATAAAATAAGGCTTGCTCTACTGTAGCAAGTTTGAACCTCTGCTCTCTTTGCTCTGTAGTAGTTCACTGAAGGCAGATTTTAGTTTCAGTGAGGAGTAATTTTTTTATCGTGCCTTTCTTTTACCAAAGGTGTAACAGAGATAGAAGATCATCCAAAAAGACTATTCCAAGGATCCACCAACATGCTTACCCCTGAAGTTTCACATCAGGCAGACCTTGGGGGATGGTAAATGCTGTGCTATTTAATGTGTCAAGTTCATCAGAAGCATTAATCATTGCTAGATGAAAAAAGATTTTTATGCTTGAAGCTGCTGTGCGTTTGGTGTTCTTTTAATACAGACAGGTATTAATTTTGCAGCACTGAAGTTATCACAGTAGTATTCAGTACAGTATAGGCAGTAATATTCACTACAGTTTTACACTTTCTAGGACTGAGTGTTAATGTGCTTCGTATATATGGGAGCTGAGCATGTTTAGGAGAAGATAACTCATGGCTGGCAATTTTTGGAGTCTAGTTTCAAGCTGCAATCAATGTGCAATGCCTGGGGGTGGATTAGGTTTTTCTTTTTTTTTTTTTTTTTCCCCCTTGTGCTTAGTCACATAGGAAAATTAGTCTGTCTGCCCCTCCCTGCTGGGAGGAGATAAAAAGTACTATGTTAAAAATTGTAGTGACTTGAAATAGCAGGGGTTTTGATTTAGTATTTTAGTCAGGAGGTTAATAATACACAGGGTGTGCCCCCACAACTATCAAGACAGGGCTGTTTGCAATGCTCCTCTCAGCTGATGTGCAGAGCTGCGTACAAGCTTTGAGCCCATTGCAGTGGCAATAGTAAAATAAGTGTTTTAAAGGTACTTGAAAAACATACCTTTTTTGCACTCTCTATTCACAGTAGGCATAGCAGTGCAAGTTCATTTGCTGCAGCTTGGTTTAACAGATGGGAATTTTAAAAACACTTTGATGCTATCACTGGTTGTAAGTCACCTTTAGTTATCATAGAATGCTTTGGGTTGAAAGGGACCTTTAAAGATCATCTGGTCCAACCTCCTGGCAGTGAGCAGGGACATCTTTAACTAGAGCAGGCTGCTCAGCACCCTGTCCAGCCTGACCCTGAATGTTTCCAGGGATGGGGAATCCATTCCAGTTATAATTTTGTGTTCTGTGAAATATGTAGTGAATGATAAAACTGAACTATGTAGAGTTTTATCATTGTCTCTCCTGGCAAAAGAAGCCTCTGGATAGGTGGTAGCCCAGAGCCTTGTCAGGTATGGGGTAAAGCTGGCAGTGCATTGCTCTGCTCACCTGGGGCTTCTCATCCGTACACCATTTCTGGGTGAGCTGAAGGGGAAAACTGGCAAAATGTTATCTGTCTGTTTGGAAGTGACTGCAAGGTGTGTGGCTGCAGATTTATTTCAAATCACAAAGCTTACTGTTCTTCAGAGATGTCTATTTGTTTTTAAAATGGCTTTATAATGAACGAATGGAAGCGAGTATTTAAAACTCCTGAGAGTACTGCATCTCTCCTGTCTTTTCAGTCTGCCATCACATGCTCTTGATGACAACAGAAGCAGTGTGGGCTCTTCCTGCGACTCACCAGCTGAAGTCGGCACCAACACAGACTCTCCAGTCTCACTTTCTGACTCCAGATCTCCTTTTTTACCAGTAGATCTTACAGCTAAGTTACCTATTAACTGAGAAGCAGAAGTCTGCTGATGGACACCAAGAAACAGGCTGGATGTCAATAAGACTTTCTGTTGTGTGTAACTGATTCTGTTCCTCATAGGAACTTCCAGAAATGTCATGATTTCTAGAAAACTTCCAGAATAGTTCCTTGAGGAGGAATTCACATTTCTAGTGATTTGTATGACATTTACTAAAATACAGTAAGCATTTGAATTGCGAACGTATTTGATGCTAACATGAGTAAGCAAGCTGTTGATTGACAAGGGAATTCGTCTTCCTGGCACAAGTTACCAATACCGTACGTATCTTCTGCTTGCGGCCGGCGTGGCTTTCTAACAGCCGGCAGACCGTGACCTCGCTAGCATCAAGTGGTGCTCACGTAGATAACTGTCCCATTTGTCTTCAGTCCAGTACCAATGAAGCAGTTTACTAATTTGTTTTTACTCCACGAGTGTTAGTTATTTATATTTTTTTTTGTTCTTCGTACGAAAGGGGGAGTACTAGGGGGGAACTGATTCTTGTGTTCTATTATGATTGGCTGTTAATTGATTCTGTGTTCTAATAGATGTCAGAAGAACAAGTTGGTGATTTATCAACTTCATTTATATGATGGATTTTATTCATGATTGTGACTGCTATTGTGACTGATTCCAAATTAGGTTTTTCCTGGGGTTTTGTTTATTTTCTTTTTCTTCCCCATTTAGATGATGTTTTAGAGAGGTAGATGTTCTATCAAAGGCCCTTTTTTATAGGGGAAAAATAGTAATAATGTTTGGAACCAAGCATTAAATCCTGAGGTTTTAGTATGAAGTACTTCAGAAGTGCATTATTTTAACAGACAGTATTCAACCTTTTCTATGACTTTTGTGGGACACTGAGGGATCATGAATGCCTTTTTACAGGCTGAAGCAATCAAACATGTTTAATCTTTTTAATCTCCTGATGTCGCTCCCTCAGACAATGGCATCCAGTTATTTCTACTGTTGAAAACTTCAGATGCTGATTGGAAACCTCCAATTTGGTAATCTGAGAGCTTGCCAGATTCTGGTACTACATTTCAAAAGTCAGCAGGTTGAGGCATCCTGATCTCAACTCTGAAATTCCCTGAATGAGAGGAACAATCTACAACCCCCACCAGAGATGGCTGTTCCAGATTTTCCAGTGGCAACCTCATTTTGGTAGCCGATTCCTGTCAACTCCTGCCATTGACCTTCCCCCGCTGGATCCCCATCTGTACATCTGTACTATGCGGGTTGAAGCCTCCTCTCTAGAGAGGTTAATATCTGAAGCAAAAGCTTTTATTTTTAAACACTAAATATTTGTAATGGGTAATAAAGTGAGAAAAGTATGGAAGCTTCCTCAAGTAGGAGAAAAGCCCACGCTGAACTCTGTTGTGAAAGATTCACATGGATGAAGCTTTGACAGCAGCCATCAAAATTAGAAATGGACAACGCAGTGTGCAAAGATCAGGTGACCTGAGGACCAATAACTAGTTTCCAGTGTCCTTATTGTAGAAAGAAAATAGAATGCATTTAATAGTTTTACTTTGTTCAAGTAAGATAGGACATGAAAAATAGTAATAGTGCTTGGAATCAAACACTAAATCCTGAGGTTTTAGTATTTACTACTTCAGAAGTGCAAAGATTTCTGATTTCATTCCTCTTCAATTATTGTAATCGCCAACTTGCTGACTGCAGGTCCTTTTAAAATCCAGGCTGCTCCTTCATCCCTGTGGCAGATGGATAAGCCCATGTTTGATGTCTGCCTGCCCTCGGTCTAACACTGCAGTTTCCTTTCACTACTTCAGGTATGTGCCAAAGAGTAGCTGTGTGTTCACTCCTCTGTGGTGAGGGCAAGACTTTGAAAAATCTTGCTTATTTCTAAAGGATGAGCCTCCTGGTGTCTCTTCCAGTCTCTTTTAAAGGAAGCATCAGTAGAGGGCTTTAATAGTTGCGTGTGGGGTCAATTTGTCTCTCTTCTGTCAAATATTTATGCTATTTTTCAAATAAGTGCCAATAAATGGAAAAATAAATGTGTTTTGCTGTTTCTGCACTTTGTTGGGAGGCTGATCTGTGATTAAATGTTTTCCTTTTTAAATTGGAATATCTATTGTAACCCACTTCCACCTTAGTTTACATTTCTCTAGCTTACATTTTAAGCTGGCCTTAAAACCTGCAGCACTTTTCTGTTTGCCTAGTGCACTGCTATCCTAAAGTTCTGTGACAACTCTGGAAGAAGAAGAATAAACCTAAACCTTTTCAAAAGACTTTAGTAGCTAAATGTGTCCCTAGTTTATGCCTAGGGGAAGTTGTGGTGAAATAGTCTGGAAGATAAAAACTGCAGCTGGCTGGTGGATGATGCTGAGGCTCTTGCCTCTCGGGAAGAAGTGGGAAGGGGAGTCTTTGTGCTTCGTCTTAGCAGGGCAATGAATGCTGTTGGAGGAGAGAGCAACAGATGTCTGCAGCCGTTCCTTTCTTTGCTTTTGCAAAAGAGAAATCACTTTCAGCTTGTGGAAAAAGGCATCTCGATTCCTTGTCTGTCCATGTCACCAAGAAGCTGCAATTTGCTCCCTGGTGTCAGGAGATGTGTAGGGTTTTTTTCACTGAAATGCAATATTAAATTTTGAAACCAAATTATCCTGCAAAATGTGTATCTGGATTTGGGGAATTAGGGTGTTACATATGTGCATAATCAACCCTGTTCTGAGATAGTAACTTGTGCTGTTTCTACTACCTCTGTTTTAGTAATTCCCCATTTACTCATGAGCAGTGGCTGTTGGAGCTTTTCTTGATTAGGTGTCATGGTTACAAGACTATTGCAGATGATGTTCCTTAACTGATCCGGTTTATATTACAAATGTCTGTATCTTTGGGAAGAAATGGGTGGCCTTCTTAGGCCATATTAGAAGATTATAATCATATCTATATTTTATTTTTTTCATGTATAATATATGTGTATATTATTCTCTATATATGTTGATTCTGCAGCTCTTCTGGGGCATACGGGTGTTTGTCTCTTGACGCTCCTCTCAGATGGCACTGTTCCAAAGTCATGCTTGTGATCGGTGCTTTACTGGTCTGGGTGAAAACTATCCCGTAGGATTTGTTGGCAGTTAAATCATGTCTTCAGCCACTGGGCCTTCCTTGACAACTGATAGGTGTTTTTCTTCCTTCCACCATCTCCAGAATGACATAGTTGCCGAGGGAACATTGATAACCGTGCCAGTGCTCAGGGGGACTGTATTTTTGGAATGAGCGCTTTGGTGGTTACTGCATTTAGCAGAGGAATGGATACTTCACGCTGGAAGAGAGGTACAAATGCCAGGAAAAATGAGCCTGTGCATCAGCCAGATTAACTTGCTAGGGTCTTGTGTGCCTTGTCAGCAAGCCGGCCGATCTGAACACTCAACAGCTGCCTGTGGTTCTCCTGAGATTTGTGTAAGAACTTAATCCTAAATTTGTTCTTTTCACCTTTCTTCAGAAAATTTGACCATAAATGCTCTCCGACCTGTACAAACAAAACGGGTCTCCAAAGTCTCGTGCTGGTGAAACGAAGATATTTTGATTTATAAATGTGTATCGTGGTTCTAGTATCAGTGCTGTCTGGGTCCAGCCCTGCTATTGTGCAGTTATTTGCTGGTGAAGTGACTAAAGGCAGGAGTGACCTCTGGAGCTCCACCAGCGAGCTTCCAGCTTGAGAACAGCTTGTGCATTTCTTAGCAGTAGGCATTTCAGAAATGTTCACTTTATGCTGTTGTGTTCTTGCATATGGTGGAGTCGTAACTCAGCTACTTAAAATAGAGAGCTTAGGGAGTCATAATTAAAATGTGTGAGCTCTTCCCATCCTGTTTTAAGCAACCTTTCTCATCACCAGCTGGCAGATGGAGTTTAAGTTGATCCTTTTTCTCCTGGAAGCACCAAGTTAAAATATTTGTAAATGTAATTGAATGTTTACAGCTACAGTACAATAATTAAAACCTTACCAATCCAAAGCAGAGCTCTTGGCTCCCAAGAGTCCTTTTCAGTAAGAGGATGCAAAAATTGTCACCTCATGTTTTCTATTTGGCGTCTTTTTCCTGAGGTGTCTTGGGTGATTGATTGATCCTTTGTTTTACCTGTAGCAGTAGAGCCTTCCTAGGTCTGTATCTTTGGTATGAGCATCCTTGTTTGATGAATTTGAGACCAGCTGAGAGCCAACCTAGGTTTTGGCCAGGAGATGCCTTTCCTCTGTCAGAGTGGGCTCCAAGCAGACAGCTACTGCATCTAAAAGACCCAAACCCTGTGTCTGTGCTGGAAGGGAGAGATTGTTTCCCCAATTGGGGTTTTGTGGTAGAAACATGAGAGAGGAAGGGGGGTGGGAAAACCACTGAAGGAGAATAACCTTGTGTAAAACTCTGACTGGCTTGGGAACAGAAATTTCACAGTGGGGGAGGAGTTGGGTGCATTTAAACCAAAACCAAACATGACCTTTTCCTGCTGCTTCCCCTGGGTGTCTCAAGGAACTGGTGAGACTTCCCCAGTCCCATGAAGATTCCTCAGACAAATCTGCCACTTAACAAGTTTAAAATTCTTTTAATAGTTTAATGTCTTCTGCTTTTACTTGCTTCATAAAAGCCTTGGAAAGTGCTTATTTAAAACTTCCTTCCACGATTAATAATGACATGTAAATGTTTACAATTTTGCTGGATGTCGATTTCAGCAGGAAGAGCTGCCCAAGCAGGAGCAGTGTTTTGCTGGAGATACCTTTGGAAATGTGGTTCTCATGATTGCTTCTCCCCCTTGTGTGGAGAAAAATCAAAACCATGATGTGCGTGTTGTGCATTGTTTTTTGTGACATGGAAATAGTGCACTGTGTTGTCTTTCAAGGCAGCTTAAATCAGGCTGAGCAGCACTGAAATTGCTGTGAGAACTTCCTGCTAAAAATAAATCAAGATCCTTTCACTTCAGCAGTCAGTTTTGATTTTGGAGACTCCTGGCAGATTCCTGAGGGAAAGGCGCTTGTGGGTTTGGTGATGTTGATGGGAACACGAGGTTCCAGAGCCTTACAGCAGAGCTTTATTTGTCTCTTAATGGTGGTTCCTTGTTTGTTAAAGCATGTGCTCATCTAATGCCTTTTGTTCATACCTCAAGCCACCTAGAGCATCTAGAGATTCCTAGAGAAAAATGCTCTCATTTTCTTATTGTAAATTGTATTTTGTTATAAGTTGTATTGTTAACTCCTCCTTTTTTATTTATGGCTTTAAATTCCATTACAGACTTTTGGTTCTTTTGCTCCATGTCGTTGCTATGCATTTTATCCATCATCTTTGTTCCTTCGTAGTATCTCTTGTTCTGTTAGGACCGGGATGACTGCAGTTACGGGTGGCTGATGTTCCACAACAGAGGTATTAGAGAGAGAGCCTGCTGCTCAGGTGGGCCTCCTTACTGGCCTGTTTCCTCCTAGTGAGGAGATCACCCATTGCTTTGTGCTGTGATGGTGGTGAACTTGCTTGAATTATTCCTTTGCAGAATCTCTGCTGTTTCAAAGACCAGCGTGCGTTACTTTGTCTGCGTGTAATTCCGTGCTATATTGTCAGCATGGTTATAGAGCTTTGCAGATTTCGAAGAGCTGATGTGCATTAGCTACAGTTCGTTATCCAAAGTAAACAGCTAGTTAGTGTACAGCAGAGAGCTTCTACAGGAGACAAAAATAGACCAAAAAGTGAGCTTGGCTTTAGTTGTTACGCTGTGCATGTCACACGTCACCTGCCTGTGTTCATTCCTGCAGTACTCGTTTTTTGAGGACATGCAGGTTCTCCAGACCCCTTTCATTTATACATTTGTTATCTTTAAATGGCTCTTGCTAGACTGTGTAGTGTTGGTTTCCCACTCTTCACCAGCTTATGTCAAGCAGCACTAAGCAAGTGATACGCTGCTGGCAACAGCGTTCTTCACTCTCATTCAGCAGTGTGTCTTAATTTCCTGAGGCAGCAAGCGATGCCTCCAGGGAAGATAGACTCCACTGTCAGCATCATTAACTTTGGATATGTCTCCTTCAGCTCTCGTAAGAGGTGATGCCTTCTCTAGCGCTACAATGAGGAGATGAACGCCCTGCTCCACAGGGACATAGCACAGAGCCTGTTTTTTCACAGCCACTCATCCCCCGTCTCTGCACGCAGCAAGGCAAGAGGATCAAATACCAGGATTACTCAGCCCTGCATGCTTTGTATTGCAGCCTCTTCCCTTACTACTTCTTTTGGTCAGAAGGATCTCATACAGAGTCAGAGGGCAAAGCACCCGAGCTGCTCTGACCCCAGAACTCAAACTGTCCTGGCAGAGAAGGTGATTTAACATTTGGGTTTGTTTGTTGGTTTGTTGTGGGTTTTTTTTTAAGATCTGTACAGCTTGGTACCTGAATTTTGAGGTTACCCGGGATAATCACAGGCCCTATGAAGCATCTATCACTCGGCATCTGAGAACTCTTTCCTGTAAACAGTGTTCCCATATCTGGTTTACGGGCTCAGGCAAGTTCCCTTCTGTAGCCCTGCCCTACCAGCGGCACAGAGTGCAAGAGTCATACTCCTGACAAAGGGGGGTGGAACTTGGCATTTAGTAGGAAAGCCAGGTATCCTGAAGAGAAACTGACAAATGAGGACTAAAATATGGTCGTTTATTGCCAAGCCTATTTGGCAGCCTCTTTCCAGTTTAAGCTTGCTGGTTATCAGATACTTCCTACATTTGAACATACAATGCAATAACATGCGATTGGCTTTGACAGCTCTTAGCTGGTTGATTCCAGGAAGGTTTTCTCTGCTGTTGTTGAAGGCACAGTTCTGTGCATGGACTTCTCTTGGAGCTGCTGCAAATGCCACTGTTAAGCTGTTTAAATAAGAGCAGTGACTGTTACCATCTGACTGGCATGTTTGGTTATCTTCCTGGGGCATGCTTTGAGGAATGGCAGCAGCAGCTCAGCATTTCCCTCTGCAGGGACTGGATCTGTTTCCAGGTGATGTCCGTGGGAGGCTGCTCCATCAGCTGTGATCCCTGGTGAAATGAACTGGCATCTGAAAGCCCCATCTGACCCTGGAGCTCTCAGCATTATACTGGGTCTATTGTAGTTTTAAGCATTCTATGATTCACTCCTTTAGGGAAAACAGGGACGTCTAAGCATTTCCTGATCCAGACAAGTGCAAACGCCTAGAGGAGATCATGTACCAGGCCTATAGCTACTTGGAGTGACGCTCATGAAAGTGATCTCAGCAGCACTCCCAGTTCCTGCCTGCCAGCATTGCTGCTTTGAGTTATCGGTGCTGTAGCAAGTGCTGGGTAAACAAGATGGTTGTTTCTGCTGGATGATCTGAAAGCCCTCTTAACCATCTGCTGAAAATACTTTACCACTTCAAGGAAGTGACTGTTATGTTTGTGTTGAGTCAGGAATGGGAAATGACGTGAACACTTAACTGCTTTTCCTGGTGTTTTTAAGGGGAGGCTTATTCAGTCTCAGGTCTTAATTCCAAAGGCACTGGGTGTTCACCACAATGCTATTACACACTAGAGTTGTGTGCATGCACATGTACATAGATGAAGATGCATCAGAAAACACAGATCTTGCATGTCCATCTGCTAAAACCGTTGCCAGGGATCTGATCCATTCCCTCTCCCAGTGCTAAACTGAAACTGTCCTCAGGTTTTGTTTTCCCAGCGATGGAATAAATCTGACGCTACAGCTCTGATCTTCCCGCAATAGAGCGGAGTCAAAATTCACATTTGTCATACTTGTTTTGCCCAAGCACCGGTTGCTGAGTTACACTGTGCATTTAATATTTTTTTAATCTGCATATTGCTCCTTGGCCTTGAAAAAGAAATTATCCAGTGTTTTAGTCTTTTTAGTTGCTGATAACTCTTTATTCTTAGTTTAGAAAAACAACTTGACCAGAAGTAAGTGTTTCTCTTTAAATTCCCTGAAAAGGCACGTGGGCAAGCCGGGTCTCTGTTGTCTTGTGATCTCCCTTCCCATGTCTTGTGTGTGGTGTCCTGCAGCACTAAGGCAGCTGCAGGTGTCAAGACTGGGCTATAGTGACTCTGAGTTCCTACCTGTGACATTCTCTCTTCTATAGTTCTGCAAGTGCCTGGCAAACTACAGTCGTGGGTCAGGACTGGAACACCAAGGTACAGGGGTAAAAAAACAGTTTAGTGTTGTGGGTTTTTAAGATCATTTTGGGCACAGTAACGTGTATCTCGTACACAACAGCCAAGCTAATTTCCCACGCAGCAGCTTTGTCTCCCTATTGTCTAATTCCCTCACCCTTCCCCAAGAAGCAGCAGGTTAAACCACCTCATAAAAATTAGAATTAACTAACACTGCAGCTACTTAAGAACACTGAAGCCCCAAGAAGGCAGCTCTGCAGTGGCAGGAAAACACTGTGACCTGAAGATGATCTCAGTGTTCTCCAACCGGTTAGGAACTTTTTTCCTCTTTTAACTAAATGTTGATGTCCAACTTTTCTGCCATCTGACACTAATAGATGACAGTCTCAGCTCTTCTGAGAATAAAACTAAAGGGCAATAAATGTTACTTTAAAGATTTACTTGTATTCTATGTAAGAAAAAATGTACAGTGAGTAGCAACTGAAATTCAACCTCTTTTTCTTTTTTTTTTTTTAAGCAACATCTCTCTGCATGGTTTCTTTGTGCTTCCATGCATAAGCAGAAAAGTGACCCATAACATGCAGGGGGAAAGGAGGTTTAATTTCCAGGATGTTTTTTATACAGCTCAAAGCACAATACACAGACTTCCTCTGAACAAAGCAGGGGGGGGTGAGTCAAATGCACTATCAGCAGCCCTTCAGTAGAAATATCTTAAACCTGAACATCTCAGTGATGAAGTGTCAACCTTACATGAAACGAGATAAACATTCACCTAGGATCTAAAACTAGAATTTGAGCAGGAGTTTCTGATACAAGAGACATCCCCCATGTCAGCTGCGGGGGGAGGGATGGTGTAGAGGAATGCCTCTGTTCCTATACTTAGTTTGTCTCTAAAATGGACACAATGGTGAACTTTATAGTAGCGCGAGTTCAACTTGTTAATGCCCCTTAGTTCACACATTGCATGCAGCCCTAGGCAGTGCAAGGATCTGATTACAGAACTTGGTTTTATTGTCTACAATTGTGATACAAAATGGCCGTTGCAGAAACTACTTCCCCAGGTAAGAAAATGAGCACTTAATGATATATTCTGGTAATGATGAAGTAAGGAATTTGAGAATTCTTCACCTAAAATTCATGGTTTATTTCATAGTTTCACTGATGGAGTTTTTCATTTTCTTCAGTGATTAGTCATGACTCTCATCCTCCTGGTATGTACACAGAAGTGTTATGCACCAGCCTCAGCACGTACAACGACAAACCGAATGAATGTTTTACATAAGACAGTTTGCTTTTATAGTGATCACGCACTGATGTGAACATAGACTAAAAATAACAAATGTTGCTTTAATAAGGATTTTTTACAGTAGGCATAGATATAAAAGTTTTTCAAATTATTTTCACAGGTATCACTGAACATTTCATAGCTGTCTGTTACAGAAGCACCCAAAAGTGCTTTGAGTCTTTCATTTATTATACATAGTTAAAATATATTACACTTCTGAAGGTATCTTAAATCACTGAACAGTTTTGCTAGTGTCTTAATGAGCCAAATGGGAGTAAAAGGCAGTCCACATTCATGATGTGAATATGCAGTAAGGTGTTTGACATCCTATTAACTCATTGCTCATGTTCTCAAAATAACCATGGTGATGAGACCTGAAAGACAAGAATTAACAACTCAATGCCTTAATTTCACTCAATAAAACACTTCCACTAGTTTACCCTGTCACAGGATAGTAAAGTAAAAGATGCAGAATTCATTTATATATACACTTAGATATTAGAAGTATTGCCCCAAATTTTGATCTAGTCAAACTGTGTTTAAAAAAACCAAAATATTAATCAAATGAAAAAACACCCACGCCCCCAATTACTGATCTCACTCACTCCTAGAAACTCTCATCATGGAGATTTTGACTTGGGAAGAGAAGCCAGCTGCTTTCAGGGGGCTAGGTCTGGGCACTGTCATTCAAATACTGAATCATCAGTAAGGCAGATACGCTGAAGGCCCCAAGACAGTTTTGTTTCTCCTCTGCGCAGAATAACTGATCAAAGACCAGTTTTCAACAAAGATGTTAAGCTTCCTTGTCAGTCTGCATAGGGAGCTTTCTACAGGATCTTTGTTGTAACTTTTAAAGAAGGAGGGGAAAAAACTGCTCTGGTAAAGGTTAAAACCAGATGAAAGCAAGAAATGAGGGGCTAATAAACCTACTTGTGACACACTGAAAAATTCACTTTGTGCTGATACAGGAAAAAAATCTATGCAAGTTGATGCGAGTTACTGCACAAGGCAAAAAGGCATATGGAAAAACATTAGGGCTCCTTGAATTCCAACTTTATGTAACATCAAAATAATAGTTTATCACTTCTTAGGCAATCTTATTTTCTTTCAGGCTGAGATGATGTCAATAACAGCCCTTCACGGCAGAGAGCTTAGCTAAAACCTACAGATCTCGCCATGGATAAAGAGATTTCAGAGACGATGTGCTGATTTAACTCCTTTATAATGATTTTGAGGACAGAAGCATGACAGAACGGAGATTTAACACTGCCTGCTGTTAGATTAGCACTTTATCTACTATAGAGGCATTACAACTCAGCTATTTCTTCAGGTCTGTATTAGCTGAGACAATCAGCACTACCCCAACTGCTGTGGGCCTTGGCTTGGATTATCTCAATCATTGCAGAGTACTAACAGAGGCTCCTGGAAGGTGCTACAGGACAGCCTACACACCTTGTATAGGGACTTTCAGGCAAGAGAGGGTTTAACTCATTTCTGTAAAGCAAGCGCTTCTCAAATGCGGTATTAACCTCCCTTGCCACACAGTCCAGTTGTACTTCATTGTGGAAGAGGCTTCATCTTCTCAAGAGCAATCAACTTTCCACATGAGCAGAAGGATCCTTTCATGAACACTAAAGCTGCTGCTACCAAAGGAATTAAAACCTGTAAGTACTTCATATTGTATCTAGAAACATGGTAAGTTGTTGTAAATGTGTAAAGTCAAATGGTTTAACACTGTAGCTGGCACCAGCAGAAACTGGAGTAATTTTCAAAGCTAGAGATAAAAACAAAGGAAGGATTACTGATTACTGCAAGGTCCTGACCTGAAAATACAACACCAGCTCAGGCAAAGAGCAACAAGCAAGTTTTCAAACCCTTTCAGCAGAAGAACTTGCACAGGGTGTGTGCATTAACCATCGAAAACTCTCACATCTTCCCATCACTACCTCACCTCTAGCTCTCAGTCTGAAGCTGCCTAGCTCACTTCTTTAACTCCTCCTTTCTGCCAGGCGTGACAGAACTGAGTTTAGTGTGACTGTTCTTCAAATCTGAAATGGGTATAGAAAACCAGTCATAACAAATGAAATGTGCAACTTATCTATGCTTGCTAATTCAGGAGCAAGTTACTGGTGGGGAAGAACGTGGATGGAGGTGGTCTCTTAGGAAGGGTTTAAACAACTCTGTTCTATGCATTTCAACCGCTAGTCAAGAAGGTAGGGAATGGAGCCTTCCTGACCAGCTGATCTGAGTAGGAGAGAGAAACAAAAGGACAGGAGAAATCTAGGGAAGAAATAGCACATCCCATTCAGTTTTGCTGGCAGCTGACTACAGTTGGCTAGTCACCAAATGAAGGTGAAATTAACATGTAGAGGCCTGTATAGCGAAAGTATCAACTAAATCTGTCCTAGAATACTTACAGTAACTATTTAACCTCTATCACTATAGCTGCAAGTTAAAAATGTAAGCGGAGATGCAAACCAGAATGTAACGTGGTGGCTTTCCCTTCATCAAGTCTCCCGAGCCCCTGGCAAACACAAAAGTTTCTCAAGTCACAGAATTTGCAAGAAAACATTTACAAAATCCAAAATACTTACCTAAAACGTAAGCAGCTACTAACTTTTGATTCACACTTAAATGGAGGTAGAGAGGCACCAGGGATTCCATTTCCCCCAACGTAGGTAGCATTAGTGCTGCAACACACACTACTCCTAGGAAGACTGTTAGTAAACTAGGACCCGACGAGGCAGTTCTGTTCTCTGCAAAACGAGAGGGAACCAACGGTAAGGATATACCGAACCAATACAGCTGTCAAAGAGTCTGCAGACATGTTTGGCCTGAGATTTTCCTTTTCCCTTTTGAGTTTGGAATGGGTGAAAAACAACTTTTAAACCTTCTTCATTTTGCGACAGAGAGGGCTGCTCCCTGTTCTGATGCTGCAACCTGTTTCCACATGACTTCCCAACCCCTTCCCTTCTGGAGGTGTGGAGCCTGCCAGGCCTGGCAGCTCTGCAGACACACACACAAGACAACTGGCTGTTTCAGCAATGCTTGAGGTTTCACCTTGCATCCTGACTCCACTCCCTGTTATGTTCCTTCAGTGATTAGTAATCAATGAGGAAAGAACACCTCGGAGTTGCACAGATTAACTGTTTACACCTCTGCAGCAAAAACTTGTCTACAGCAAGAGCATGAGTTCTTGGGCCAGATGAATTCCTTGTCTTTCTTTAGGGGATTCAAGGGCTGCATCTTGAACTGGTTTATGCACCACAGATTAGTAATACTTGAATCTTACTTTAAAACCTGTGAGAGTGAACCACTCTGACAGTCCAGTATCACCAGAATGAGGAGCTGCAAGGTACAGAGTAACTGTCCTTCATCCTCTGCAGTTTAACAGCTGGAACCTACTCGAAGGCACACTGTGTAATCTCTGAAAAGAGCTGTTAACACGTTAGTTGAATACCTCCAACCAAATGCTTACAGCCCACTGGACATTAGCCCATGTTTTTATCAAGTTTTTCTGTCCTCAGTGACTAGCACTGCATATCCTGTTTCGATTCCCTGAATCTGTTACTTCAAGGTTGCAAGTTATAGGCAAAGACTGTAGTTGTTTTGTTTACTGTTTTTTTCTGTAAGCAAGAACTGTAATGTAGTCAACAAGGTTCTTAAGCAGAGAAATAGCATTTGGATTAAGAGCAGTATCAGATTGTTCAGGGTGGTTCAAACCCTCTGTACCAGAGGGACCATCAGAGTAACATTTTGAGATCTTTTAGGTTTGCTTTAACCACGTATCCTACTAATACCCATCTTGATGGTTTGGGGTTTGTTTTTTTTTAGTAAAAGGTGTTTCACCAGCCAGTAAACTACATATACATAGTAAAACAGTTTGGTTTTAAAAAGAGGAACACTCTCAAGCAAGTTCATCTCTTTTCTACAATTGATTTTTGTTCTTGTAAGGAAGAATAAACCAGTGATAAGAGTATTACAGTATAAATCAGTAAAAGTACCAAGAAGGCAGACTGTCAAGTCAAGTATCTAAACTGATTCAGTTCTGATAAAACCTGATACTTTTTATATCTCCCTCCTACCACTTCAACTGAACTGTTCCATCCAGGTTTTGCCCAAGATTGTTGATTCAATTCCCCATCTATGAAACATGCAACTGCTTTTCTGTACTTGGGAGACAGACAAAGGAGAAGGTACAGAACCAGGAGCACTTCAGAAGATGTTTTGGCAGTATTTCCTCATTATCAGGAAAGGGAGGATTAAGGTTTTGGAACAAACTCAGAAGAAGCATATTTTCTGAAAGTGCCCAAGGGAAAAAATAACTACCACCCTTTTGCAGGTAAGTTCTCAGCTTTAAGAGAACTTCTGCACCGGATGAATAGAGGATGTACTCTCCAAGGTACAACATGCAAACGTGGGGCAGCAGAGCCTTGATTAATCAAGGCAGCGTAAGCAGAATAGGTGGGCACTGTCATTCCCCAGTGGTCAAGACAGCAGTCTTACAGGGAAGTGCAAAGAATTATTTTTCAATTTATTTTAGTCTAGGCTTTCTAGTCACTTGAATCACTCTTAACTGATTCAGAAGACAGGAGAAGTAAAAGATTTCACCTACCTGGTTGACACAAAGTCTGCTCAAAAAAGACACTTTCAGCCAGGTGTTCTTTTATTCGTTTTTCCTCCTCTTCCTTTTGTTGTTGTTGTTCCTTTGCGGATGGAAGCAGAGTAGCAATAATCTCCTTTTTCCCTAATGCTTTCCTCTGGCTCTGCTCAGACACTTGCAGACGAAATTTATCTATCACACCGTAGTAAGATGCCCGAACATCTCTGTGACGAATCACACTGCAGATGAAAACAACATTTTCAAACAGAGGCACTAAAAGCAGCATGTGTCCTGTGGAATTACATCCTACATCCCAATGTTTCCCCTTTTCCCCCTTGACACAGATACACTGCACCAGTTCAGGCCCCCATCACCTCCTCCATCACTCACTGTTCTTGAAGATTTGACCTTGCCTTCTCTCTCCCCTCCTCATGCTCACTCCCATTTACATGTATATTCCCAAATACAACTGCTCTCATTGGCTAGCCAGAAAGAACAGTTAATTCTCTACCTCAAGCACACCCTTGCCTCAATCTAAAGCCTAGCTCCTAATTTGCACAAAACATCATTTATCTGAAAGATGCTTCCTCCTTTATCAAAGTTGTTTGATTCTGGCCAATGATTGTAAAAGGTATGGAGGGGGACTGGAGTAAAGAGGGAAGGAGAGACAAGGAGGACTGCTAAACCACTTGGAAGGGGGATGGCAGAAGTCCAGCTTTTTGAGGAAACCAGGCTCAAAGCTTTACAACTGTACTTTCTCAGAAGTAAAACTCATTCCCTCTATGAACAAGAGTCAGCTAGATGTAAAGGGATTTTCAAAATCAAAAGCCCACCATTAAAGAATGTAACAATGCAGCAAAAATGACAGCTACCTATCTACATAAACATTTCCCATCTCTATCAGTCTACCCGGGTATCAACAGCAGGGCTCTGCCCTGTCAGAGCTACCCTGAGCACAGCGCCTTGCCTGCGTTGAAACACACGATGCTGCAGATGTGTCACCAGCTACCAAGAGCTACGCTGGGTGTAGCTGCACAAGCTGCAGCTGCAACTCAGACTGCAGTGTAGACATATCCTCTGAGTTAGAGCCAGACAGTCAGCTACTTCCTTGGTAAACCTGCTCCCTGTCCAGCAATCACACTGTTGCTCTGCAGTTTTGAATCAGTTGACCAAAAGTGGCTTCAACAGTAAGAGAGGGTGATAGCTGTTGCATTCCTTCCAGTTTCATGGCTTTTCAGGGGAAAAATTCTATGTGGGACCTACAAAAGGTATGGTTTTAAAATAACACTAATTAAAGGCAAGACAGACCTGTGAGCAGTGCTCTGCTCAGCAGCCTCCTCTCCACTTTGTGATTCATTACAAAAATAGGTATCTAGCATTAAAAACCTGTACTGTTTAGGTTTTGAAGCAGTAACAGCTCTTAGGGTTAATATGGATTTTAATTATTTTTCCAAAGTGGAAGACTTTTTGTGAAAGGCTATTGTAAATTTCTAAGATAACAATAGTTAATCTGAAAAAAAAAAGAAACAAAACCAAACAAAAACAAACCAACCAACCCTACACGTAAGTGATTTAGCTTCAAGAAGAGTGCCATCTCCTGAGAGGGAAAAAAAATATTCTATCCTTACTAACACAGGACAGTAGTCTTAAAATTACTACAAGAAACCTGTCTTTGGGATAACACAGATTAAAATTCTGCAACAAACAGATTTTTGTGCTTCAGTCTTCATTTAAAGGAACTGTACTGCATGAAGATAACAACAGTCACCAACTCAGAGCCAGTGCTTGTAACTGGTATCTCGTTTGAATAGACTATTCAACAAGGAAACAGAGACTAAGTCATCCCCCAAATGAGAAGGCTGCAGGAATGTACGTAATTTTACGTCACTTTAGAGGCCAAAGAGCACGCTTCTGACAGGCTTTCAGTAAGCTGAGTGTTGGCTGAGTGTTGGCTGGGCAACTGCCTTCAGTAAAACAAAAGGCTCCCCCCCCCCCCAACAATCCTAATTCATAAAAATCTCAGCATATCAGAGCAGCAGATTCAACTCTTATTTCTTCTTTTAACACTTCCCTATAAATTTCTACCCTCAGTACCATGGTACTAACTACCAACCTGAACAGAACCTTTACATAACCCTGTGCTATGAGAGCACGCATCTGCTGCCAAGCAAAGAGATGTTTTCTGCAGACCCTTATAAACAGATACATTCTCCTGTTTCTTTTTAGAGACCATTGCATAATTGGAAGCTCTGTAGATTATCTGTTTAGCTGGCAAATGGCAATACTTGCATAGTACTGCTCATATCCTAGCAGTAAACACTGCCCTTGGACAGCAACCATTGGAACAGGACGGGGCTGTTGCTGCACAAAAAAATCCCTTGGAAACATTCATATGTCTTATTTTCCTTTTTTTAAAATAAAAACCTATTTGTTTAAGATTAACCAAAGGTAAACAAGATTGTGTAAATGTATGCTAAAGACTGGGACAGCTCACTGATACATGGGTATGTTCTGACCTGCTTTGTTGCCCCTGCCCACTGAAACTTTCTAATGCCACATTTTAAAACTTCCTTTCTATTTGGTGAGTCCTTGAAATTTTCCAAATCACACCCCAGGAAAACAGTCTATAGGAAAGAGCCATTCCCCAACCAAAATCTGACAAAGGATGGATCATTCATAGTAGAGGGGTTTTTTTTTATGGCCATTTGTTGGGCAGAGATTCCAGAAAGTGTTTTACAGTTTCCAAATTTCTATTCAGAAAGCTGAGTCTGCTCTTTTAAGCACTTCAAACTTTCTTTAGCTGTATCTGAACATCAACACAGAAATAGTGTGGCAAATAGAAGATGAAAGAAGTTAAGTCTATTTTTGCTTATGTACCTACTCTACTTTGAATTATGGCAGCCTACAGACCTTACACATTACTGTGGTCACTTAACTGGCCTTCTTATTTTCTCTTACTGGGCTAGGATGTGACAGGAGGAACAAGTAAAGGGGAGCTAAAAGAGATCTGAGAACAAGAGGGATGGTGAAAGGCAGGCAAAAGTACCTTTACTAAACATAGCTTGGTAGAAGAGCATATACCTTCATTTTGCCAATTTGCAAACAAATATTTCTCACTGGGAGTCTCGCTTGTCTTGTTATTTCTAACAAAAAAAAATACTCAGAGGAGGCTCCTATTCCTCTCACTGCTGGTTTACAAACTATACTACAGGATGCATATACTAGCATGTTATTTATGCCTAAAGGCAAAATTAAAGAAGAAAATATGTCCAATATTGTGATAACTCTGCCCTAGAGTGAAAGAATAGCAAAGACCAGATGGCCAGAAGAATATAGGAGAGTAGGAAAATAGGGTATCTTTACACAACTTACTTTATATTGTGCATGCTGTCATTTACTACCTTTCAAATAATAAATCAAGATAATCAAATGTCCTATATTAGGAAAAACAAAACTAAACCCAAAAACCCACAATAACAAAACCCAAACTACACACAAAAAAACCCCAACAAACCAAACCAACAAAAACAACAACAAACAACCCAACAACTTTTACTTACATGTCAACACAGCACTGAGGCTTCACTGCACCAGTAGCATCAACCACCGCATACTTATTTGGAGTTGTACAAAGAACTGCAATGAAAAGGGCAGCAGTGGTAACAAATCATGAATTAATACCTCATCAACAGAAACACATAAAGACACACGTTTGGTTTTGTCACACATGAGATTTGTTACATGAATTGTAATTGGACTGTTCAAGATGAACTAACCCTTAAATAGAACTTAACCTAAGAAACCCACCTTTGAATTTTAAGGCAAACTCATAGGGGTTATATAGAGTCAACACCTGCTTGTGTGTTGACTGGTCATCTGCATAAAATATAAGTTCTGTAGGAAAAACAAAAACAGGAAGATTTCCTTCCACTAACTCTGGCTGTCTTTTTTGTTGCTGCATTGGCACTGAATCCTCCTTGCTGCTTCTTGTGTTCTTATGATTTTGTATCCTCAGAGACTTCAGTTTTTGAACCGTTTAAGAATTCCAAAGCATTTTGGCAATTCTAAAGGAAAAAAGGGAAAAAAAAAAAAAAAGAGAAAAGGCAAGAAGATTATTTCCATAAGTCTATACTAAACTGAGGCAGTCAACAAAGGTGTAAATATGCATAATATATCAAATGTGATGCTTTTGTTATGAATCTACCTTTAGCTTAGTTCCTTTAAAATATGGAAAAAAAAAATTTACATCAGGTTTCCATCAGTTTAACAAACTGCTATAAAATAAATGGATAACCACTTCTTCAGCTTATCATGGCAGCATAGTGAGGTTCCTGTCCATTTGCTTATGCGGGGTCTTTGCAACACAAACCAAGCACCACCACCACCAACAACATCTCTCATCCTTGCCTCAGGTTATTCATACTTGAGAAAAATGTAAGAGCAGAAATAAGGAAACACAAAGACGTAAGGCAGGAGTAGTCACCATTTAGGCAGGAATCTCTGCTGTGGTGACCTTCCCGCATGAGGTATAAGAGCTCAAGTATCCGCTCACATAGGCACTGAGGTATGGCAAATCCCAGAGATTCAGAACAAAAGAATGGGGAACACCTTCATGCCTTGTTTAAACTCAGCTCGTGTTACAACTGCATGGTAGTTACAGGCAACAAATTGAAAAATACCTGCGATGAGCAATATCAGACAGATTTGGGATTTATTATTTGATTCAAAAACGAGACAGGTTTTATACCACCACTGTCTCTAGCCAAAGTATAACCACTGTAATCCTCCCTCTGCCAACCCCACAGTTCTGTTTTGAGTGACATTCCAGAACTAAAACCAGAACCCATGACCCGACCAAGCAACAATCTCAAATGTAATTTATAAAAGAAAATAAAGGCCAGACTCCTCAGCACACATACCAGCGACTACACAGCACAGGCAGAGCAAAGTGATTATTGTTTTCCCCTCAAGAATGACATATTTTACCGCAGCTCCCTCAGGTTAATTATCAAACCGAAGGTGTTCTTTGAGGCTTAGCTTTATTCTTTCAATATTTTATACTATAGAACAAAAAGTTCCTTCTGCCTCATTAGTTGTCATTTCCACTTCCAATGAAGCTTTATAAGCCAAGATCCGTTTCAGCTCTTCTCCACTCTAACTGATTTGGTTGCACCTTTAGGAATCTAGTTTCTGAACTGTCTAGCAGAGGATAGCTCTAGCACTATGAACAGTCAAAAATAAATGCTTATTTTTGCATTCTATACATCATGACGTTCACATTCCCAAGCACAGGATACACTTCATACCTAAAACATGACACAAGTGTAGGTGTTTACTAGTGTACATCTGTCGTATCTTCAGATTTACAGGTTCCAACTGTTATTCACAAAATAAGCTTTTAAATGTATTTATTTTTTAAAATAGCAAATCATCCCTGTAGAATTTAAATTAATGGCTTTTACTGGAATGTCCTTCCCCAAGATCCAGTTTCTTTCAGAGCACAGGTTTGTTTCCACTTCACTGAAATGCTACTAATAATATTCTGAAAACAAATCCCCAATGATAGTGTTCCAAGTTGGTGTTCTGCTACCTTATTAAGAAGAGTCTAGAAAAAGAAATAGCTCTGTAAGTGGCAGTTTGGGTTCCAAGTAATTCTTAGAATTCTGGTGAATCCCTTTTGGTTTCAGAAGAATTAAACTCTGGAATCACTTTGTGCAGCGAGTGTAAGCATCGCAATAGTACAGAGTCTCGTTCAAGAGGTCAAGTGAGATTCACTGTGCCACTCCAATGCATTAAGACCGTATGAAAAGCCACTGTGGAAAAAAATGCCAGCTTGCAGAAATACAAAATAACTTCTTTGGAAACTTCTGATATGCAGAAGAATTTATTTTTCTTTTACAAAAGTTAGTTCTATGCAGTAAACAGATGTTTATGTCTTCGGTTCTCGTACATGTCTATACTGCATACGTGACTTGTAACAGAAATACAGGCAGCCTCTGAATTAACAAAAGAAAGGTTTTTCTCCTAATAAATGTTCGAAAGTACCATACAGTAGCAAATTACTGCTAGATATTTTTAAGTGATTATATTTCATATATTTTTTTAATGTTTTATAATATAATTTTGATGCTTTTATCCTTTTCTTTACATACTGCACAGGTTTTGTTCTGATTCCTGGTGTCATACCACAATTCATTTCTTTAGCTCAGCCAGCAGCATCTGTTTAGGTGTCCAAAGCCCCACAAATCATGTCAGTGAAGGTATGGATCACCAAGCCTATTAACAAGCTCATTTTTCTTACACATCCATTGAAAACACAGTGCACAAACCTCCCAAGATTCTACAACTTCCAGGCAGAAAGCCACCAATCTTAAAAAAGTAGATCCCATTATTGCTTCCTTTTCTTATTTAACTTGGCCGGGTAAGAAATTACTGCTCAAACTGGCAAAAGGAAAATCTGGCAAACCCAGACCTATAGTAGACACGTCTGCTGACACGGCAGTGTCATTTGGGACATAAATTTCTGAGCAAGCCACCATCATCCTGTTTTGAGACAATCACTTTGGCTTAGAAGACACCTTGCTGGGTTATCTCACAAAGCCATGTCAGTAAAAGTGTTTTTCCCAAAGACTGCATTACAAACTACACATACCCTGGGAAAGGTTTGACAGTTTAGCATTAATATCAGCACACCTTTCACCCACCAACAAGAAACTGAAAAGACTTTTACAGAGGAAGGAGGTATCATCAAAACTTCTCTGCACAGATTAACCCCGAAGCAGCATTCGTGTTCAGAAGGCAGCTACTGCTGCCTCTGGCAGCCTGGCCAGCTTATTTAAAAGACACTCCCCGCTTCTCTACAGCGTGCACCGCAGCGCAGCAGATTTCCACCACCATCGGTAAATTCTGTAGTCAACAGTCACCACAAGTACTTGCAGAACATAGAGGTAAGCACAAACAAATCTGTACAAAACTGAGACCTGTGGTCTCAATTCCGTGACCTACACCGAACAGATGGGCTTCTCCCAGTGCCGCCAGTGAAACTCCCCCGCAAGTGTGGGAATCTGCCAACCGTAATGCTCACTACAGGACACCGGACAAAGCGTAGCACCTGAACAACACCAGCTCACTTTCCGGTGCTCTTTGAAGTCCAGACAAACAATTGCCACTGATATTTTTTTAGCACAATAAGGATCTTTCCTCCCTGAAGTTACTAAATATATACTGCTGGTGTCACAACAGCACAGATCTGCCAGCATTTCCTTTGAAATCCTTTCCTTCATAAATGAAACCTGACAGAGGAAAAACACAAAGTGAAAAGTAACTTCTCTCTAGGGTCAGAAATAACACTGGTTGTGATTTGTTTTTACTTAACGAGTAGCTGCTGAAAAAATAAATCAAGTGAGGAAGTTTTTTGTTCCCATTTTAGCTGCCAACAGCCTCATCACCATGGCTTCCAAGTGCATTTGTCAGTTGTTTTTCTTCCTAATGACTGCAAATAACTGTACAGAATGTTACCTGGTAAACACCACCTTACTCAGAAGGCAGCCCCTTTACAGCCATAGTCTCCACATTCTCCTTTTTAAAAGTGTTTAATTACAGTGTAATCTGCTTTTTTATATCTCATGATCTATGCTCTAAATCTACACAATAAGCCTTTCTACACTACATACTCAATAAAATTGGTGCCTTTTGAGCGTATGTTTACAAAATAAGCCACACAGTCTTCAAAACACCGTCTGTGAAGCTGAGCAATTACTTTATGTTATGTGTAAATACAGCACACAATCGTAAGCAGATCTACTAACATTTTTTTCTCCCGAAGTTTTTGAAGGCCTTAACGTGCACTTACGCAAACCAATGTTTAAAGTACCTGCAATTATTTGGGAGAGTCACCCGATGATTAGAGCACAGACCCAGCAGCCAGGATGGCTGCATTCCATCATTGCTAACGCTGTCGCTGACACTCCATGACCTTGAGCGAGTTGGTTAACCTCACCTCAATTTGCTAATCTATGAAGGCACATATTCCGCAAACTATTTAAGTAGGTGGATAGTCACATTCAAAGTGGCAGGACTACTCTGACCCTGCGCAAAGCCGGGGCCAAAATATGCTACTGTTTACCTCTTTACAGGGTGATGAGAAGCATAATTAGTAACTGTCTCCAGGATGCTGTAAAATGAAATAGTCTCCGAGCATTACCTATTAGCATGGGTGACTACAACGTGTATAAATCATGCTAATACCGACAGCAAAATTTGTTAGGATCACGTTGGTTTTTTTTTCTCATTTATTTTTCCAAATGCCAAAGAGGTGACAGTATCAAAGTGACAGTATCAAATACAACAGAGACATGGAAAATCAGGGAAAAAATAACTAACAGCTGCACATTGCTTCTGCTCCATTCTACCATACAGCTCAGAAGAATCCTACAAAAGACTCTCAAGGACACATCTGCTTTAGCCTCTATTTTCTCGATTTCAGTTTGTGTTTAATGCACTCAACTGGCTGGTTTTTAAACGTGTGTTGTGCTCATTAACGCTACGTGGCCTTTCCCCCGTCTCAGACCAGGTTCCAATACCTAGCTCGAACGCCAAGATACCACAGCGAGCGACGGGGAGAACGGCTCTGCAATTTGACTCTCAAAGAGCACCTACTGCAGGCGGAGAAACAGCAATAATTGCACACACTTAATTGATCCCCTTTGTTCTCCAACAACAAGCAGCAGAGATAAAGGCTGAGGCATCTGCACTCTAACGGCCTCTCCCCGCAGCCCGCACCCTGCCCTGCCCGTGACGAGAACGCGGCCAGCACCTCCGCACCGGCACCGTCCGGCGCTGCTTCCCCGGCGCCAGCGGGGAGCCGGTCCCAGCGAGCCCCAGCCCCACCGACGGCCGGCCCGCCCTCACTCACCCCCCGGCCCCAGCGAGACAGTCCGGCTCCGGCTGCTTCGCTCCCTGCCGAGGAGCGCCGCGGGTGAGAGGGGCCCGGTCGGGCAGGCGGCGCCGCGCAGCCGGGGCCTCAGAG
>JANHFX010016703.1:0-10247 GCA_027560015.1 Chloroceryle amazona | reverse complement strand
CGCGCGCCGCGGGCGCCCGCGCACGCCCCCGCCCCGGCGCCCCCGCAGGCGCGCGGGGGGGGGGGGGGGGGGGGGGGGGGGGGGGGGGGGGGGGGGGGGGGGGGGCGGCTCTGTCGTGCTGGGGGCGGAGCCCGGCAGCACAGTCGTCCGCAGCGGGCGGGCTACCCGTTGAAGTGGCAAAAGCCCGCCCACTCCAAAAGAGCTGCTCTGTAAAGACTTTAAACACTAGGGTACTTAGAATTTAACTGTATTTATCGTCTGCTACATTCAGTGGATACTGCATAGAGAATAAACAGTGTTTCACTTCCAAAATGGGGCCCCCCAAGATGCCGTTTCAGTGTTTCTGGAAGGCACTGAGGCACAGAGAACGGCACCTTGCAGCAAGTGCAATAGCTCAGATTTGGGCTTCCTCTGCAGCTCATCAACTGTTTCGCATAAACAGCTTGGCTCAGACTACTAGGGGTTGGACTCGATGATCTTGGAGGTCTTTTCCAACCCAATCTATTCTATGATTCTATGATTCTACCCTTGTAGACAAGCAGACAAGGGAAATTAGTCTGTCCATTTAACTGCAACCTTGATTGCTGCTTAACAGAGACCTCTGCTACTTTGCTATGAGGAACCTGTTAGAAACCTGACTGGCAATCTTCAGCACTCTGAGGAGAGAACAGGCCCAAATAATGACTCCCATTGGCACAGCGCTTTAGTACCATCCCTTAGGCTGCAATGTGGGCCTTGTTCCTAAATGGAATAGAACATTTATGGGTTTGTTTGTGTTTTAAACTTCCTAACTACAGAAATTGTTGAAAAAACTTGAGACGCATTGCAATGTAGAGAAATGCAGAAAGGGATGAAAACCCTGAAGAGCATGAAGTACTCAAGTTAGTTACCTTAGTATTTATAGGGCTCATACCCAAACATCAGGTAAGACCAGTGTGAACACTTAAATACACCCCTTCCTCCAAAGGAGGACATTAGCATAGCTGCAAAGACTTGCTAGCGTCGTAGCAATCCTGCTGACCACGCCATCAGCGGGCATCATTGAGTTGCCTTGCCACGCTAAGGATATGCTTGGCTCCCTTGCTCAGAAGTAAACTAGCTAGTTCAACACCAAGGTTCTCTGCAGCTTCCTGGGCCTGACTGGGGACATTCTTGGCCGTGATGCCAACATGCTGTACGTCATCGTTCGGTCCATCTTCATTCTGCAAATACAAACACCTCGGGGTCAGGCAGCAGGCAGGAGCTGGCAATGAACAGTTTATGTCACATTTGAAATGTGGCAAAATCTGTGGTCCTAGAGGCCCCAGTACTTCGTTGTTCCAGGGAACCAGACAAAGTAAGAGATTTTAGTAGGTTTAGTTCTGTCACTCAGCTTCGGTTTGAATTTTGAAGCCGCTATGGTTCGCATACCTGCTGGGGATAATTAACACTGGTCTGCATAGTCTCCCTCAGGCTATCAGATCCATCCAAACTGTAGACTGCTCCTGTCAAATACAACTTGGAAAGATGGAAGCAATTAGCACTATGTTAACAAACAAACAGGCCAACTACCCCCCCCCTTTTTTTTAAAAAAAAAAAAAAGCCCCACATATGAAGCTGAGTCTGGAGGGGAAAGCTTTTGTAGTGCAGTGAGGTCACATGGAGCAATGGTGGTACAACACAACTACAAGCAAATTAATTCTTGCTGGGGAAGATGCAACTTCCCAAAGAAAAAGCTGAACTTTTTTCTATTTTTTACCACCTCCTTAATCACACTCCACTGCATAAACCCACCGATTTTCAAACTAATGCCAGATAAATTAAGTACTCCTCACCTGCCCATCTTTCAGAACAGTGTTGACGGCGACTGGGACACTGCATCCACCTTCCTAAAACAGAAAGCAGCCGATGCTGAGGATCCTACCCAACACGTCCAAAGCAGAGGCCTCTGACAAGTTTAGGCTGCATGCAGCCAGGCCTATCACTTCTCAGGCCCCTCTCGATTCAGGAGCAAGCTCTGCTTTGCAGTTCTGGGAAAGCGTAACGGATTTCCCACACTATGGCGTCGAGTCAAATGCTTCTGCAGGCAGAAAAGCAAGGATGCCACACCTACCAAACGTTTCATAAAGGCTCTCTCAGCAATGCAGCATAATACAGTGTCTGCATCATGCAGGGCAGATACCATATTCAGTATCTCTTGGTCTTTGGCACGAACTTCCACTGCTAAGGCACCCTAGAAGAACAACAACATAACAAGCATAATTCCTCAGCTTCATGCATCTCTGTGCACACTCAGAATCAGTCATGAAACAGAACTGAGAAGCATTTCACTAAGGGAGTGATGTTTAGACATGTACAGAAACTAATCAGAAAGCAATCCCCTTGTGGCAGAGACATCCTATAGGAGCTGCTGTAAAGGGAAGATCAGACTTCAGGAAGCGTTCAAGATCGTGCTGTCACTTCAAACCATTCTAAAGCCTATCTCAGTTACGACTGCATATATGGAAACACCCATCTCCAATATCTCTTCCAAGCTTCTCAGTCTTTTCTCAAGGTAAAGATCAAGTGCTGAATGAGTTACAAGCAACAAAATAATTCTTTCCTAAACTGGACATGAGACTAGGGAGGAAAAAAGGTTTTTTTTAAAAAATAAAAGGAACTGGAGAGTACCTGACAAACACATAACCAAAATCACTACTTCAGACTATATTTGCAAATTTGTTGCTGGCAATCACTAATGCATAGTCAGCTTGGGTTTAACAAGCTTGACGCTCCCTGTGCAACACTGTGTAACTCAGCCACACAGCCAGCACGGGCTGGAATGGTTTGCCTGCCTAGAAGCAAGAGCACTAAGAATGTGCTCCTGGCAGGAGTTTCTCAAGCTAGAACCCCACGCATAAGGGGGAATGAGGGAGTGTCACAGGGCAAAGATACCATGGCAAGTCTGCACAATTATCCCAGTACAGCACAGCACGGATCGTGCCAGACCCTGCTGCGCATCTGCTGTCACCCCAGTGTAGCTGTGCCACACTTCACCCATTACTGGTTTTCCATTACTTGTGAAAATTGGCCCACACCACACTGAGGAGCAGAGCCAACTACTGTTCCTCCCACAAGCTCTGCTTAAATCAGCATAACAGACAGGAAAAGAGATCGAGGGAGTAGCGCCTCAGCAACCAACACACGAGAAATATTTAGCACATTGAGCCGCTCCGATACATCGCGGCTTTTGATACGAGCTACAGCTTCAGATACAAGCGCTGTAATGTACCTGTCCAACAGCATACAGACAATCTTCGGGGCCCAGGAGCTGGAAGAAGCAAAATCACAGTTAACTCAAGTTGCACTGTTCAGTGTGTAGGAACTGAGAGCCAAATTCTAGGCCCACTGCTAACATCGACTGATTTCTGACTGACATAAGACATATTACCTCCCTCTTCCCATGCCTCAGTGTTTTCATTCCTATAGTGAGATAAAGCACTTTCCTTCACCTGGACTGTAACACTCCATGAATTAGCTAATCAGAAAAATCTTAGTCACGCTGCATTGCTGGGAGATGATCAGACTACAAACTGCTACTTGCACCACGGAAAGCTGAAAAGTATCAATTTCTGCCTGAAGACAACAGCAAACAAACAAAACAAACAAACAAAATCCAAAACAAAAATAAACACACAAACAAACAAAAACAAACAACGACAAAAAAAAAAAACAAACCAAACACAAACACATAAACCCAACGAAACGGAAAAAAAATATCTTCCCCCGAAGTACATCAATTCATGAGCTAACATGGCAATGGATTTAGCAGAAGGCACGCTCATCTTTGACGGGAAAACTGCAAGGTCAGAAAGGCAGGAAGCTGACGCTGCGGCAGAGAATGGAATTTTCTGCTTTGCTGCTCCTCACCTGGCCAATGCGATTCTCCCAGCCCATTCTCTTCAGCCCAGCAGCAGCCAGGATAACGGCGCTGAAGTCGTCCTTCTCATCTAGCTTCTTTAAGCGGGTGTTTAAATTCCCTCTCTATCAGGGTGATTAAGCAAGCATAGAAACAGCAGGCAAACAGTCTCTATAAACACTTAACACTCCTTGGAGTGTGTTTACAGAATGTGCAGACTCTGACAGCCTCTAAAGGAGAATCAAGAGTACCATCCTGAAAGAAGTGTTAAATACAGACAAGTCTTTCTGTAAATAGATTTTTGCCGAGCACTGTGGAATATTAATTCAAGCATGAGCTCCCCAAAAATATGCATGTCATTTAAGTACATTATCAACACCCAACAGCAACTCCTTTCGCATAGCAAAGGACGGGGTCACTAGAATTGAAGTAATGGTGCCTTCTACCAGGAGTTCAGCAGCCCTCATTGGAACCAGGGGTCCAGATCCCGTCCAGGGCAATGGGAACCACGTGGCATTTGTCAGCCCCACTGTGACAAACACACGCTAGGCACCTGCACCCACCGCACAGGGGCTGGCTTAGAGAAAGCGGTTTCTTCTTTGTAGTTCAGGTGGTATAAATCAGCCTTAGATCTAGATTTTGTATTAAGTTATATTTTCCTGTTTGCAGCTTTACCGAGCTCCCACATTTTGCCAGGAAAGGATACAATATCCCTGAATTCTAACTGAGGGAACTTCTTTTTGAGCTGCGCTGCTCTCCGAAGTGAACTGGTTCCAATTACGCTGTGGGGAAAACAAAATCAATGAAATCCAGAAAAGTCCTATGCTCACCACTAACCAAAGTTATATCAGAACTTTCAGGAAAGCAGTTTTTTGTCATTGCTGTTGTGAACTGGAATGAAGATCCAGAACCTGCTAATGATTTATATCTCCTTAGAAGAAAGACAACCACTCTGTGAGGTTTAGCATAAAGCCTGGCTGAAGCCAGATGCAGGCCAGCCCCTCCCAAGGAACCAGTTCAAAAGAGATGTTTCTGGAGGGTATCCCCAAGCCACCATCGAGGTCTGATGAAACCTCTTAAAAAAAAAAAAATTTAAAAATGATTGTCACAGAAAAAAAAAAGAGAAAAAAAGACTTGGCTGCCACAAACTGAACCAGACATAGCCAAACAATTTCAGTTACTAAAATGGAGGTGCTTCCTCAATGATAGAAAGGCACTTGGAGGAGAATCTTGAGAATAAGTAGAGTGCATATCTGGAAGTGACAGAAAACTGCCAGTCGGGGCAGTAAACATTTCCTTTCTAGAGATGTACATTATTCACTTGATACCCTGGAACCTAAACCAGACATCATTTTTCTGCTACCCAGATGTGCAGAAGCCCAAGCCTACATTTCTGTTGCAGCTAATTTATTTCTTTTACTTTAATGGAGAAACAAACAAAAAAAGCCCCAAAATAAAACAAGCAAGCAAAACAAACAAACAATCAAACAAAAAAACACCAAACCACCACCCAACACACAACTCTTTCTCAATTACCTTAATCTAGAATAAGTTGACTTGGCTATCTCAAGCAAAAAACTGCAATAACCCTACAAAAAGGCAGGTAACCAAAAATGGAGAAACGGCTCATGCTTCCATCAGAGCCGTAAGAAAGGGATGCCAAAAAACAAACTAAGAAATCAGAACTGGCTGGGTGAGAACAAGAGCAGAGTTCAGGCCCACGCAAGCTACAGTAACACACTGGACACGCTGTCTGCACGTCTGCGCTCCCCTGCAGTAAGTACGATCCACAGGAGCAGAAATTCACTCTGGGTACTGTGATAAGAAAGGGTCTAACTTAAAACGCTGCAACTCAAGGGTGGCTCGAGAGATCCACCCTCGCTGGGCTGCGGCGCTCTGATAAGACAGCACTGCTCTTTTCAGCAAGCGGGTTCAGGGTAATGTGCATAGAAAGCTCACAGAAGGATCCAAAGCCAGTATAGAATACAAAAAAGGAGCTCGTTGACTTGCTGCTGAGAAGTATCATCCAACTCCGCCCTTCCTTTTTTACACCTGGCTTGCCTCTCGTGTCCCCACTCACCTCTTTTCAGGAAGGAGGCTCAGTGTTTTCCCACAGTTTTGGGGATGAAAGACAACAGCATCAAGGGGGTTCTCCCTTCTGTAAAATAATGCAAGCACTGAATGGCTAACACATCATTTAGTGGAAGGCTGTTATCAATTCTGCTATCAGTCCCCAGAGGAACCGCCTCTGCCTCCAAAATACCCCATCACCATCGTAAAAACAAGAATTTCCAGCAAACCTACTGGCTACAGCACAGGAAGACAGATCTAATGCTTCTACTGCTTCAGAGGCAAACTCAGAACACCTAAAAGAACCTAAGCTGCCTTTGCTTTCCTACCAGTAGCAACACCATAAAATGCAAGTCCCTCAGAGAATCGAGCCTTACATCCACACTTACTTGCAGACAGCACCGATGGTGAAGCCAGGAGGAAGAGAAGTTGGCAGGTCCTTCAAGGAGTGAACCACCAGATCAACTCTAAAAATTAGAGGACATTAATCACTGAACAGATGGTTGAGCTCACATGGTACCTACTAGAGGCCTGCAGCTCATCTACGGACAAGTGTGAATCCACTCTTGGAATTAATTGGAGAAGAGGCAGGAATTTCAGGATTCCATAGAGCCCCAGCATTACTCCAGAAAACACACTTCACCGTTCTTGGTCTCTCTTCTCCCACCCATAAAATTAGACAACACCTTCCTCCCAAGAGCAGTGCAAGACACGTTACAACAATCGGGTCGAATGAGGGAAAGACGCTGGAGATGTTCACATGGACTCATCATACCAATACGGTATGCTTCAAACTGAAAGGAATAACTAGCCACAGTAAAAGCTGTCTACTTTGTTACGAGGCAAACAAACATCATTGTAAACGCTCGAGTATTTTTGCGCCAACAGTACTAGGAAATGCAGTGTGTTGTGTGCCTGCGTGTCAGAAATGCAGAAGACTCTATCTGGGTTTGAAGCTGCTTCACCAAAGGCACAAGCACCACTGCTATCTTAAGGATATCAAAAAAGAAAGAAGACAAAAGGACAAGCGCTCTAATCTTTCTGCTCCAGCAGGAGCCTGAACCCATTTTTTTCTGTAGAAAGAAGTTACCAGGAGAGCAGCACAACTTGCCCAATCAATCCTCCTGCATAATTAGCATGCAAATATGTTAATGTGTTAACGTGACAACACTAAATATGTTCTGCAATATGTTAACAGTACCTAGCAACTTGTTTTATTAGAAGAATGTACTTGTGGGCAGGAATGATAGAAGATTACATGTGCTCAGAGGCATGTGTAATGCACAAATGACAGGAGAAAAAAATAAACCTATCGGGGGCCGACCAAGTGACACGACAACTCCACTTGAAAATATGTGGCTTAAGCCCAGGATAGAGGGGAAAGAAAAATGAAAAAGATGGTGGCTTATCATGGGACTTCTTTCTTAGCCAGAGAGGTACCAGAACAGTAGGAAACTAGATCACTTATGCAGGAAGCCAAAGATGTCCAAAGACCACCAGGAATACCAGAGAAGGAGGAGAGAACAATGAGGTCTTACTCATTTCTTTCAAGTGCATTTTCCAGCTCTTTGGTGAAGAGGCTCTTCTCCCCAATCTACACATAAATGGAGGAACACGAATCACAAAAGAAACATCTGCAAATACAACTCGATTACATCAAATACACATTGCCCTATCACTCTCTACAACTACCTGAAAGGACATGGTGGAGAGGTAGGTGCCGGTCTCTTCTTGCAAGTAACTACTGATAAAATGAGGGAATGGCCTCAGGCTGCACCAGGGGAGGTTTAAACTGGACATTAGGAAAAATTTATTCACTGAAGGGGTTGTCAGGCAGTGGAACATTCTGCCCAGGGAAGGGGTTGTGTAACCACTCCAGATGCCTTTGAAAGCTGTATAAATGTAGTGCTTAGGAATATGGCTTAGTGGTGGACTCAGCAGAGGAGGGTTAGTGGTTAGAATCAATGATCTTAAAGGTCTTTTCCAACCTAAATGATTCTATGAATTCCTTTTTGTGTAGAGGAAGAAGAGGTCCTGTACCTTGGAAAGAGCTGTATCCAAGATCTTGTCTCCTGTCGTTGACATGGCAACTGCTCGGAGAGAGAGTACAGGTTACATGTAAGGCTTGCTCAGAGCCTAGACTGGAAATACAAGGCAATGTGTAACAAGCAGGACAGCATCACCTGTCACTGCCAGGATACAGACTCAGGATAATCAGAAGAGCAGCTCACTTGTAGAAATACAGTGCACTAAATTCAAGTGAAACTGAGACTTCCTTCGCTGTCCTCAAAAACAAAGCAAGAGGAAAGGGGGCAGGTTTTGGGAAAAGGTGACCCATCAGAAATTGTCACGGTCTTTCCCATAATGCCAGTGAACAGGTACCCAGCAGGTCTCTTCAGTGCGAGGCCAGGCTCCCGTTACTCCTGCTGAATGCCTCAAGACCCTAATACACAGTGGTCTGCAGACAGAGCGATACCAAGTTCTCAAACAGAATAACATAACACCATATCAATTACACACTCAGAGCTTCGATCATCAGGAGCTCATGAAATCTATCTTGCTCTCCTAGAAGAAACCAGCAGCAGTTGCCCAGCCACACAACCTAACGGAATTCATATGGCACACTTAGATAAGCGGGGTCAAATTCTCCTCCTCGTGACAGCACTCTATGCACACCTCTTTGCACAAAAAGATAAGTGTCTCCTGCTGCCACCTCCTCCAGGCCAGCTCCAAAGAAACTTACCGATTTCAAAGCGGAGGTGGGGGTATAGCTCACGGAGCGCCTCAACCACGCTGTCGGTCTGAATCCGGGCCAGCTGCAGCAAAGCAGAAAGAAAAGGTCTAAAGGAAGAGCACATTGTCCATGGCTAGAGAGGACTCTGCCGCTCTTTGGCATTCAGAGAGCTGTGATCGCTATGCTCTCCAAACGGAAAGCATGAGAAATAAGTAGTCCCGAAGTTAAATTTCTCATATGTACAAACTCCCTGAACCATGTGAACTCATATCATGACGAGGGCATTTCACTGAAGAACTTACTTGGTCAATTAAGTGGCAGAACAACGTCTCCCAGTGTCTAGCACTGTCGTGATCCAAGCGCTGACACGGCAAAGCAAGAATTTATTGAGTTATGAAGACCAACTCGAGCAGAAGCCTACGTATTAAGGTTTGCATGCTGTACTTCCAGGCTTATTATTAAGGTCACCAGCTGTCCTCCAGTCAGAAATCCCATTTCTTTATACCACCTCGGCACCCTTGTTCATAGATGTAATCTACCTACCTAAGTTGAGCCCATTGGTTTCACCTCTGGCAGAATGCGACAACTGAAAGACGCCTGCTCGTTGGCAGCGGACAGAAAGGTAAGCAAAATCATCCTCCTGTTGCCCAGTGACGAACGAACAAGTCATATCGCATGCTGGGTACCCTCAGCTTTTTCTAACATTGAAATTTTACCAGTAAAGCAGGCTTTGGGAGGAGCCAGTAGTACTTCACTGCAGCGCCCAAAGAATCTGTAGATAGTGGCAAGGGACTTGTCCTCTGTAAGATCAGAGTTTTATTTAGAGGGTCTAGAGACACCCCACCCCCCCCCCCCCCAAAAAAAAAGGTAACAGGCACAGCAAATAACAGATGACAACAGATCTTAAAGCAGAGAAGGCAAGTGAAGGAAGAATATTGCCTTGCATAAAACCAGGATTACATGAGAAGAGGACCATTCCACACAGGCAAGCAGCAGCAGATTCAAACAACCACAAGTGAGTTCCAGCTTCTCTCCCACTGATGAACTGTGTAGCCTGGGGCAATTTGTTCTCGTGACTGTAGTTTCTCTACACCTATAAGTAGATGCTTCCCATTCATTATAAAGGGCCACGAGAGCCTCGGGTTAGAAAAAGCAGTGGCAAGCACGCCCAGCTACGTCCCTTGCCCCTGATGTCTCCACGAAACGCCTCCCTGAAAGTACAAAATTCTTCCTAGAAAGTGCTAGCAGAAAGCACAAGTTTATCTCAGAACAAAGCTCTGAAGGACATTTATCTCCCTTTTGGAGCCTGCTCCTCCCTCCTGGAAACAGCTGCCAAGAGATACCCACTGTATCTCTGGACACGTCCCCTCCCTGTCCTTTGGGGGCCCATCGGCCGCTGGAAGTTTTTCGCCGGGTTCTGAATGGGGTTTTTTTGTCGCTTCCCTAGAAGGGGACAAGGACGTGATAAAACGTCCCCCCAGCAAGGTCCCCGTTATCCCGCAAGGGCACTCGCAGCCTCGCTCCCGCTCGCCGCGCAGAGGCAGCGCTACTTGGGACCGAGCGCCA
>JANHFX010016700.1:0-33090 GCA_027560015.1 Chloroceryle amazona | reverse complement strand
GTAGAGCTGGGCGAACCTGACCGGTTCGCTTTTCAGAACTTACTTTACACGTGGAGAGAGGGAGGGAGCTTTGTAACACCCCGCCGCGCCCGGGAAAGAGAAATATTCCAGTCTGGTGAACTCTTGCCGATGAGAGCTTCTTAGTTTATGTGCTCTGGGCACAGCAGTGCTTGTTAATCCGGCACCCAGGGAAAATGTGGGTTAAGCGGTGTGGCTTTACTGTTGTGACCGAGAAGTTACATTTTTAAGGGCTCTTCCGTCCTTTACATCTGGTGGAGTGCAGACGTTTAAATATTTCTAACATTTCCACAGATAGCATAGCTTTCTGTCCTACAGCTCTTGAAACGAGGTAAAAAGACTTGGAAGTGAAGGGCCAAGGTGGACCAATACATTTCTTCATAATGAGAGTACGTTGCCGTTTATGTAGTTAAAGTTAGTATGCTAAAACTCCTTTCTGTATACCAAAAGATGCAAAAAGTTACCCTTGGTATCTGCAAAGTATCAGCGGTGTTGCTTTGCTTCAGGTTTTAGTAACTGGATAGCAATTGAAGTTACTGTTTGACTGCTCAAAAGTGTCCTGGATGCTTCAAACATCGAGCACTGTGCACTACATGCCCTTTACCGTCTGTTAAAAGCGAGGGAAGTGTGTGTGTTTCCATTACCGAGAGGGGAGAAAAGATGAAGCTTTATGCTGCTTTTTTCAGCCAAGGCAGCAGGCTGGGAGTTTTGCAGGGCTCGTTTGAGTTGGTGGTGCTAAGGGGAGTCTGCTGCTCGAGCTCTTGGAAAAAGTGTCCCCAGTTACATTGCTTGAGGATCGCTTGGCTTTCTGATGCTGTGTCACTCATCTGCTAATTCAGAATTCTTGGGTGAGAGCTTTGGATGTCAATCAAAGAAAATCAACCAAATATATATCTCATTTGTTACTGATCTGAATGAGTGGAATCCACCTGCAGTGGTGAATATTTTAGCTACTGTGTTGAAATCAAAAACCTTCAAAATGGGTAACTGACAATTTGGTTTTTTAAATGTACCTTTTCCAGTTGCCTTATTTTGTCTTGTCTTGTGTTCTGCCTGTGGTAGAACAACTGCATGAGGTAACCCTTGAGTCCAGAAATGGCAACATAACAGGAAGCCAGAAAGTGGTGACAGGTTGCTCAATAGTTTGAAAGATTCTGAAGCTTAGAAGATGTAGTGTATTGTTTGAAAATAAACTTAAAGTAACATCATCTACTGTAAGTTACTCTCACAAAATAAGAAAATGGAGACCTGGAAAAACTCTTGAGAACAGCATAAACTGAGATTGCGTTTTCACTATCAAAATCCTCAGAATATCTTTTAATACATGTACCTGTTTAGAGCTGTCATTATCCTGAAGGTCCCTTTTTGTGCCAGGTGAGTTCTGTGGTTTGGTGTAATTCACTTTCTAAGACTTTGGTCCAAGACAAATAAAATATCTCTGTAAGGAGTTAAAAAAAAAAAAAATCAACCCAGTGAACATTCTCCAGTCTTCACTGAGTACACCCAGGCTCTGCTTTTCAAACATCTGCAAGCCTTTGCATGGTGCTGCTTTTTCCACTTCTACACAAAACTTACTTGTATTAAATGCAGGTAGGTAATAAACTACCTTAAATGCTGTAATCTCTGGAAAAAAAAAATCATACCATGTATTTTCAAAGATGCAGTGCAAGTTCTTTCCAGTTTAATTAAACTATGAAGGAAAACATAGCTTGGATTTAATGCAACACTGCTAGTTGTACCTTGGTCGCTGTGTGTCACTAGAAATGCCATGCCATCTGGTATTCTAATTGCTGCTCTGGAGAAAGCTTCACCAACAATGTGTTTGAGAGTTCCTCTGGGTGGATCTGGGGTCGTGGAGGAGTATCAGTTTTTGCACTCTATTCAAATTAATTCTTAAAATCCCTTTATTACAGTTTTCTCAGAAACTAAATCCCAATAATATTACTATATGGATATTTGCAGGAAGATGTTACACATGCAGTGTGTGAACTAGTCTTGAGTGTTATCTGGCTGCTAACTGCTAAGGAGCATAGTCATAATTTTTCTTGAAGAGTAAAAAAAATAACAAAAAAAACAAAACCTTAACGCCCCCCTGTCACCCTGTAATGTCAGTGGGAATAGTTGGGGTTTTTTCCTTTTAAAGTAGGTCACAGTGTCCTAAATAAGTCAGCAGATCTATTTCTGTAGTATTTTGTAATATTTTAGGATAACATAAAATGTTACACAGAGGCTGATCTTTTCTCTTGGTGGAGCACTTGAAGTTCTTGTCTCTTCTTCCCCAGTGTGGATTCTCTTGCTTCTCAGCCTCCTGAGTTTGGGCTGCAGTGGAGTGGGGCTAGGTGTTGCATCTCTTCTTGGATAACTATTGAAAAGCATAATAAAACATGAATCAAAGCTGTAGCCAGGTTGGTAAGTGGCAGAGTAGGCTTGTGTCTAGACCAAAATTCAGAAAAATGCAAACCCCTAAATTTATTGCATCTTAAACTTTTAAATGAACACAATAATAAAGGAAAAAACAACTCCTGTTTGTACACAGCCCGGTTAAGAAGCACAGAGGGAGGGGAAGTTAGTTAATGCTACTCATAAAAACTTAAACTCCTATACATATACAAGCTTTGGAAGCTTCGTAAGAAGTGGTGATAATTCAGGTACTGTAAAATGCTGTTATGTAGCAGAATTAGGCTGTGAAGCCTTTTTGTGTTAGCAGAAAGTTCAGGTCTCCACCAAGTCATCGCAAACTTAATGGGACATTATTGGCAAAACTTAATGGCTGTTGCAGTTTAGGGTTGGTTTTGTATCTGTCACCTCTTCCTTTTGGCAGCCAGAGCTCCTGCCTGTTGTGTGAATGCTGCTGCACGGGGGTTCTTGCAGAGATCTGCACGGTGTGATACAGCATGAGGAAATCCTCAAACTCTTCCACAGGCAGTAAGGTCTTTGATTTGAAGCTCTTTAGTAATCTGTGAGGTTTTTCAATAAAATAATTGAGGAATTTTGCCTTGAACAAAAAAATAGTTAATGGTTTTGTAACCTGTAAATGTGTATATATTTTTTTTTAATTTAGAAATTGCTTAAAGCTTTATAACACACTTTATGGGCCATTATGTGTCCTTGTTGAGTTGGGGAGCAAAGCAGAATAGCCAAGTTGCTTTACTTTAATAAAGTAACTCTAGTTTTCTGATGTAGATATTATATAAATTAAAGATTGCAATCAAATCTGCACTATAAGAGCACATGGGCATAAAAATATTTGTATCGATCAGGTGCTATCTCTTAATTAAATCCTCCAGCAAGAATTGTTGCATTCCTAAGTCTGCATTGAGAAAGCTCTTCTCTTTTATGTTTTTGTGATCTGTAGTTTACGGTGCAGTTTCCAAAAAGACAATATAATTTTATTTTTTTTTTAAAGGCTGCCAGGGTTGAGGAAAGTAGTCTTAATTCTTATATCTGTCTTTGATCAGTTTCAGTCCTGTGACAAAATGGAAGAAATACAGGGATAGTAAACCACCATGATTGTCTTGAACTTACGTATTTACAGTTCTCTTGAGAGAGATACTTCTGAATCAAGAAAATGATGACATTCTTGTTACTTGAAAGTTGCAAGGTGTCAGTTTTTGTCAGTGCCTGCCTGAGAATTTTCCAAAAACCTGATTTATTTTTTTTTTAAATATCTGTATTTATGTTGGCTGCTCCCCAAGGAGCAGTATGGCTTCATGGATGATGTGCCAGCATTATAGATGAGCTGTGGAAAAGAAATCCTCACTACTCTTCTAGGCAGCAAGATATTCACAGCTCTTCCAGCTGCTTGAAAACCTCTATGGTACTCTCCTGGTTTAAAGTGGCTTGGTTATTTTTTGTTGGTGGCTTGTTTTTGCGTTGGTTTTGTTTTTTTTTTTTCCTTCCTGTGTGATGTTAATATGTTTCTAAATTCCATTCTAGAAATAGCACCACAGTTTCACTTGCAGTTGAAGTGATTCCTCTAGGTAATTGGCAAGATGCTTTGAGTTGTAAAGTGTTTATAGAAGTAGTGCGATAAGAAAATGAGCATTGCTTGCCCTACACGTTTCGTTCCAGGTTTTGCTGCCAACATCCATGTTACAGTTGCCCAGCTGTCAGTCTCTCAGGTGCATGTTCTCTTTTGTACATGCAGATGTACGGTGCTACAGCCTTTTCCTCCTTCCCTGCCAGCTCTCGCAAATCCATATGGTTATTTCTTTGTGGGTATTCCTGTTGCAGCCTTAGAAGAATCATATTAGAGAAATGACACTTGCTTTTTTTGTTATGTATCTCAGTTGCTAGAATTCAAAGGTGATGATAGTTTTATTTTATTACTAGTTGTGCAATAATAATTTAAAAAATTGCCCCGACTAGCGTTCTTAAAGAGTCTTTTTAAAGTTACGTTTTTGTAATGCGCTCTTGTTAAAGTCCAGTTTTGGCCTATAAAATACACTGTGTGTTTTCCACCATTCATTCGTAGTTTGGTATTTTAGAGATGCTTCGTTTGCCTAAGCGTTTGTTCTTTGGTATTGGCAACTGTGGGTTATGTGTTTGTGCATAGAGGAGATTTTGAAACCAAAGGCCACATTTGTGCTAAGTGCCCTCAAAAATTGTCTTCAGGGGAGGCAGAATGTGTCATCTTCAGCAGGTGCTTAAAGTGCATGGGGTTTGCAGCTTGCTCAGGTCCTCTAACCTCAAGCTCAGCGTGAGTTAGACTCTGAGTATCCCTACGTATGTAAATACTTAATTTTGGTTGCCTTTTACAATGGTCAGGCTCACATCTTACAGGAGCAAGTAGCATGTGCTGGAAAACCTATTGCTCTTGGAGAACTGCACTGTTAGTCCCATGGAACCACACTTGTGGAATAAACAGTAGCATAGGAACTTCTCAAATACACCAGAGGTCTGTCAACTCCCACTCCCTTACTGTCACATGGCAGAAAACTTTTCTTTACTGTACCAAAGCAGATGACTCCCTTCTGAAGGTAGACATCTGGACAGCTTTTTGTGGTAGTAAACCTTTATGAGGGCACAGTAAGCAAAAGCTTTTTTAATGGATGTGTGGATTAAGGAGAGTTGATCAGTTACAGCATTTGACGTAGTTGCCAGCATTAGGATTTCTGTCACATAGTGTATGAGCAATGCTGTAAGAACAGATTTGATGCCAGCCCTACACTTAAGTATATGCAAGGGATCTCCCAGGTGCTCAGTGTCATCTTAGGGCCTGCTGGAACATCTGCTGGAAGACCTTTGCTTGAGGGAAGGTGACAAGATTGAAATCTCTGTGGAGAGTGCTGGGAAAATATGAATGAAATCAGCTTGGGTAATTTGACTTTGGAGCAGAAAGTTTTTTGGTTTCAACCTGGATCTTCACTCCCAGTTTCATCTGCTGTTTAATAAATACACTTAATATTGGAAAAATTTAGCTTCCTTAGTGTTCATATTGGAAAAACGAACAAAACCAACAAACTAACAACTTTGTGCAGAAATAATATTTTTTGATAGGCTATTTGGTGTTTGACCTCAGGAGATCGATGGAATTTCATTAACTGTTACCAAGTAGTTATGTTATAGGTATTGCTCAGTTTAGAGCTTGTGTGTGTGTGTGGGGGTGTTGGTTTGGTTTTTGTTTGGTTGTTTTTTATAAACTGAGAATAGAAGTTGCAACAGCTCTATAACAGTTCTGTGCTGATTACATTGCTTCAGTTACCTGAAGGGTACCAAGCAAGATCTAACAGCAGTGTCTTTCTAAGGCTTGCTTGTCAAGTGATTTGAATTAAGAAGACTTACTTACCTTAATGTTTTTTGAGAGAATTAGAAATGTCAAACTTCTCATTCAGTAGATGAGGCTGTTGAATTAAAGTTCAAGTTGCTTGAACTTGCTTCGTTATATGGGGCAGTAATTGTCTGTGGTCTGTTTGGACTTCTAGAAACTTAACACTTAATTTGCCACAGCGTCTGGCAGTGATACTGCCATGAGTGATGAACAGCATGTATCAAATGACTTGGGTTTTGTGAGTCTTAAAATATTGAAATATTTACAAATGTTAATGCTACTGAACAGTAAAGTTTTGATGTCTAGCTTGCTTAAACCTTCTTTTCAGGGCTTTTCTTGTGCAGTTATTTCAGTGGTTTTGTGTGAATTAATATTAAGAATGAAAGTTTTCATCAAAAATGGCATGGTTTGTACATATTTGGAAACCTTTCATGTCAGAATTAAATTAGTAACTTATTAGAATTTGCATTTTATAGCTTTCTACTTCAACAAGATACTATCTAAAACTCTTCACTCTGTTAAAATTGCTCTGGATATTAAATTATTTGAGACAGTGATTCTTAATCAAAGGACTTCATGTTCTTAATAAACAGATCTTTAATTAAGATATATCTGTAATATATTCTATGCACTAGAACAGATACATTCTAAGTGAAATATTTCTGTGGAGTGTTTTGCCCTGAACTATCAGTGTGATCTCTAAGTTCAGGTTTAAATTTCCTGATGATATAATCTGTCCTCTACGTTCTGCTAATAAGGCAAATAAGTTGGCCCTTTCAGGGGTGCTGACACCCCAATATACTGCTGTAGCCCAACTTCCCAAGCACCTGCTCTTCTTCAAGTGCTTGCACAGACAAACCACATAACCAGCAATGCTGCTCTGCAACCAGGAGCCTGCTCATAGACTTGGCTTGAGAGACCACAAAGGAAGCTTTTCAAACTGGATGTTTGTTTTACTGGCCATGCCCAGTCCTTAAGGTGTACTTTGATCACACCTGGCCCAAATTTAGTTCAGAGAGAGCATAAATGTCTAATGTGCATGTCTTGAGGGGTTTAGAATAGTCCTGAATTCAGCTCTTTGCTCTCTCCTCAGCAAGTGTCTTTTTTCCCATGTATCTGCTGGAGCCTGTTCTGGTTTTGTACTAATACTCAGGCAGAGACAGGAAGCTCTGTTTCTGACCTCCCAAGTTAATGTTCTACTATTGAGTTTATAGTCAATATTGGACACAAAGAGCTTTTTTGTACAAAAGCCTGAGACCTGCCATGATCCACCACCACAAAACACTCAAATTAGGTTATTTTAGTGCAGTGGAAAGGTGTGTAGATGCAAATTCTTGCTTGTAATTCTTGCAGAGAAGAGGCTTATTGTAGCATCTCATTTACTGGTGTGTGTGTGTGTGTGTCGGTACTCAGGCCTAGGTCAAAAATTGCAGGGTACTTGCCTATTGATCTCATGAGGTATAGACATCTTGGTTTTTCCTTGCTTCTCTCATTTTCATTTTTTGGTTAGACTGAGGGGCTTCAGGCAGTGAGCATCCAGGCCATCTGCACTGGCTTTCAGGCAATAATTTGGTCCATAGAATTTCTGCTGGAGCTGGTTATTTATTGGTGGGACTTTTGAACTCCATAAAATTACTGAAATGCCTTTTGAAGGTCATACTTGGAGTCCTTCAGTAAAATGTAGTGAATTTGAGTAAGGAATGTAAAATAGCTCAATTATTTCTTAAAGAACTGAAGTTTAATGCTTTCAGTATGAATTCTCAATGTAAAAACAAACTAACGTGATGGTCCTCTCTGAGCATATAACTCATTGTAATGCTTTGATATTTTTGTAAAACTTTTTCTTTCCTCTTTCGTTTAGATCTAATACAGTGCACAAATGAAATGAATGTGAATATTCCACAGCTGGCAGACACGCTCTTTGAGAGAACTGCAAACAGTAGCTGGGTTGTAGTGTTCAAAGCTCTAATTACAACACACCACCTCATGATGTATGGAAATGAGGTAAGACACGATTAGTTCTGTTAAAGCCTCCTTGTCAATGGTTTAAAAACCCCCTTACTTTTTCTAATGTCTTTAACTCTGCTGATGGCTGTAAAGTACTTCAGAGAAGAAAATATTCATTACTTCAATACCAAAATATATCAGCATTTGCAATTTACCTGCAGGTGTCTGGGTTGGACTGTGGGGGAATAAGGAGTGACTTTTATAGAATCAAGACTTTAAAAACTTCTGATGAGCTTTATTTCATTAGGCTACTGCTTATCAGTAAGAGCACAGCAAAAGTCTTGTTGCCACTCCATAAATGTGCACCCAACCTATTAGCAGATAAGAATACTTACTAAAAGAGGGAGGAATATGGCATCTAGAATATTTGGTCTTGCAGATCATCATATAATGAGCTAAATCTTCATATGTTGTTGCTGTCAACATTGTTCCGAAACAGGTTTCTATTGCAGTTAGTTCACTTAAATTATTTCATCACTATTTACAGAGGGCTTCCCGGACACTAACACTGCACAGAAATGTAGCCTGTCTTGCACAGACCAGTTAAACTGAACTTTGTCTTGGTCAGGTGAAGCTTAATTCTGAACTTGTGTGTAATCATTCTAATAAATGACTGTTGACTACTGGTAATATTGAAATGATGATTCTTAAAGGTACTGCTTCCAGCCATTAAACTGCTCTGAAAATGTAGCATTGCCTCTTCTCTCCAAAGCTCTGTGAACTTAATTGGAATGATCTGTAAAACACTGTGCTTTTTGTTAACACTTCCCCACGTTACTTATGTGCTTAACTTGTAGTTTCCACAGATAATAGGCTGAAATTAGAGGATAATACGGAGTAAAATTCACTGCTTGGAATTCACTACTTATTCCAAGTATAAAGCTAAACTGAATGCTGTGAGTTTGTATATTTTATTCTCTCTTCTTCCAGTGCAGTTCATATCTGTGTACTGAAACTTGAAAGAAAAAAAAAAACAAAACAAAAAGCACACAACTCAACCATAGGAAAAAACCCAAACCTTAAAATTATGGGCTACTGCTCAGTATCTGATTGCCCATAAAGAGTTTTGTAGTGGCAGAAGAGTTGAATCTTTATGTTTATACCAGAACTGCTCCTCAGCTTTGAAAGGGTGCATTTGAAACTTGAAAAACAGTCTCCTCATACCTGCTGAGGTTACGTGGCTGTAACACTAGCTTTGTGAATTCAGATGGAACATGATTGTACTCACTCTTTTAATATATTAAAGGAGGCGTTTTTCTTGAACAGGTAAAAAAATAAAAATCGTTGAGCCTGTATCTTAAGTACAAGAAAAGAGAGCAAAAGATCAAAATGTTATCTGAGCAATCATTGTCTTGCAGTGTCTTGTTCAACAGGACCGCTTGTTTCTTGTGATGAAGTTTCAGGTGAAACAGGTTAAAACTCTTAGCACCAGTGTATTGTACAATGAAAGACTGACATCTGGTGAGTGAGAGTTAGCCGTAGCCCTTCCAAAATGATATTCAGAACAGTCACTAATTCTGAAATGCATTTAGACACTTTCTGAGTATCCCTGTTCTGTTCCTGATCGTGCTCCAGATGACAGCTGTCTGTCATCTTCTGTATCTCTTTGAATTCAGTATTAAGATGTACAAAGATCACAGAAACTGACTGGAGAGCAGCATAAGTAGTAAAACCAGTGCCACAACTATTGTTATGCAAATGCAAGCTGTGTGTTGTAGACTTGTGAACTCTGAGGCTATAGGCTGAGTTTACTGATACAGTTATTGATGAGGTGGTATGTGACAAGTTGGGGAATCATTTGGGTCCCTTGGAAGGTGGAAGTGCTGCTTTCGGTTTAAATATTAATTCTCTTTTTGCTCTGCTACACCCTTATTACAATTCCCAAAGAGCATGCGCTGTACAGAGCCTGAATGAAAAAATGCTGGTCTGTGGAGTGTCCTAGTCCAAACCTGGCAGGCAGGTGGAAGAACAGGCCCTGCGTGCTGCAGCTGCAGAGGGATTCGGATCAAAGATGTAACCAGCCCCTTAAGCCATGCTGATCATAATCCTCTTTTATAGACTGAAACACATATGAAGAAGCAAGAAAGTCAAGAAGTCACAGTCTTAGGAGGTCTGTGTGGAACAGTAGCAGGGAAACTTAATTAGAACTACCTTGCTATCTGGATGTATTTGTCTCTTACTTGTGTGTTATTTATGGAGCGGGCTATTATTTGTCAAAACGTATTGTAAGTCAAATCACTGCATAATGTAATTGTAACCCCAATGCCTGCTCAGCACAGTTACTGATTACTATTGAACATTGTAACCAACTGAGCCTGTCTCCCACTTCTACAGCAGCAATAGATCTGTGCAAACCTTGGGAGCTTGTACAATGCGAATAGTGTTTTGGTTTGTGTTTTCCAGTGTGTCCATTCTAAGCTACGAGGGCAGCCTGAGCAGCTTCCTCTAAGATTATTAGTCTTTTATTCATGGGCAGTGGGGTCTTCCTTTTTAGTTTAAATGTCTGGTTTTGCCAAATAAGAGTTTTGGACTTCAGAGGCTTTGCTAATCAGTAGTTTGAGGTTTTCATTTAAATTTTTCCCTTTTAACTAATTTATATTGTTTCCAGAGGTTGCAAGAAACAGTTTACAAGGCAAGTTTAAACTTCTTGTAATATGCTTAAGGGTTTTGACTCTCACAACAATAATATTCTCAACTTTTTCTTCACCAACAGCGCTTTATCCAGTATCTCGCATCCCGAAACACTTTGTTCAATTTAAATAACTACCTGGACAAAAGTGCCATGCAGGGTAAGGACCTTTCACTGAAGGAAATAACTACTGCTTTTGCTCTGTGATGGAGGCTGTGTCAGTGCACTCTAGGAGACAGATGACATTTAAATGAATGTGTATTACGATTTATATTGCATGAGATAACAAAAAATGTCCAACCAAGAATGCAGACACGAGGAAAGTGAGATTCTGCATTACTTAGCTGAGTGGCAGAAATTTATCTGGAATGGATGTATCTTGTGCATATGCAGCTGTAAACTTTAAAAAGTGAACTCTTAACACTGATTAGAATAAACCTGATGAATATTAGTGCAATGATCTATTTTCGCTGTTGCGTTTTAGTGCCTCAGGAGAAAGGTTTACTGTTAAGGTGCATGGAGTGGTAACTAGGATGCGCTGTATAAATAGCAAGAACTTCAAATCTCTGAGAATTCTTTTAATTACTTGCCAATGGTGGAAAAGATTTTTAGCTCTTCCTGTGGATTTTGAAGCATTGCAGATAAGTTGCCAAAGTCTTTGCTTTTTACCAGGTATACATTTGTAGTCTCATTTCTGTAACAGTAGGCAAGAACCAAGCAGCTCTTACTATTACATGCTTGGTTCTTGCTTAATATTTTAATGTGTTTAAGTGTTTATTCTCTTAATTGCGATGCCTTCCTAATCTTAGCAAGTTGGGAAGAAACCAATATTCACTATTTTTCACCTTGAGGTGTAATCTCAAGACTCTGGAAGGTGCCTGTGAAGGGCTTTTTATGCAAGTTGATGTAAAATGGTCTAGGAGGAGAACAGTTTTTGAAAAGAACATAAAAGAAACCATACCCCTTCAAAACGTCTAACTTTTATAAATACTTAACTTTTAGGCTATGATATGTCTACCTTCATTAGGCGATACAGCAGATACTTGAATGAAAAAGCACTTTCCTATAGACTTGTAGCCGTTGACTTCACCAAAATGAAAAGAGGGTAAGACTGTTACTCCTTCTGTTGTTTGGCCTTTCATATGGGGATGGGGAGTATCAGTTGTTCTTGAGCTTGTCATAGATTGGTGTTGCTTTTGGCCCTTTGAAGCAATATGGTATTGTTGAAACAGCGTAACAAGCTGAGGTCTCTTGGTAACTTGTAAACATCTGCCTTCTATTCTGTAGGATAGATGGAGTGATGAGAACCATGAATGCTGAAAAGCTTCTGAAAACACTTCCAATCATACAGAACCAGCTTGATGCGCTCCTTGACTTTGATGTAAGTACTTTAAGCTCAGTGTTGGGTAACACTCTCATTTTGAACTGAGTGTTTCATTATTTTATTAAACACTAATTTACTTTCTCATTGCTTTCTACACAGGCAAATCCAAATGAACTAACAAATGGTGTTATAAATGCTGCCTTTATGCTCCTCTTTAAAGATTCCATTAGACTTTTTGCAGCATACAATGAGGGGATTATTAATCTTTTAGGTATGTGAGAATTTTTTTAGCTTTTGAACTTTTGTGAAAGATACTGAGATAACTGAAGAATATAGACAATTTCTGACTGCAGTTTCTTAATAAAGCATCATAAATAAATTGCCATTAAATTAAGCCTGTCTTAGTGTCAGTGGCAACTAGCTTACACATATTCTTCAAGGTAGAAACATACATTTTGGAACACAAATTAAGATGAGAGGGTGATTGGTATAACTAAAGCAAAGATAACATAAATGTGCAGTGTTGGACTGTAAAAGTATTAGTGAGTTACTGTGGCTGTAGTAAATACTCAGAATACCAGGTATGACTGACTTCTGTTTTCCCATACTTTATAGCTTGACTATTCACTTTTACCTGGTATTTGCATCTACATGAGCCTAGTAGATGACACGTAGGGGGTTTTGTTCAAGAGAGATGAGCTCTTAGCAAAACCTTACAATGCAAATTTCTATATTAAAACATCTGTTTGGTTTGTTCTGTTAATCCATTAGTTTTTATTCAATGAAGTATCTATAAATATATAAGGCAAAACCAGAAAAAGTGAAGGATGTTGATACTCCTTTTGGTAGGTCAGTTCAGTACCACTTCAGTAGCTATTCTGATGTCTTTTGGATATTGAGTCTATTTACAAACATCAAAATCTATTGGTACAGAGTATAAAAATGTAAGTATATACCAGGAATATTTTCAAACAAAATAATTTGCTTCATTGCCAGCTAATAAGCTGACTTCTTGAAAATATTCCTCTACCTAATATAACAATTGCAGTGATTCATATCCCTGCTTAATAAAGCTTCTCATTATCATAGAACTGTCTGTCTTCGAAGGGACCTCCAGGGGTCATCTGGTCCAACCCCCCTGCTGAGAGCAGGGACAGCCTCAACTAGAGCAGGTTGCTCAGAGCTCTGTCAGCCCCACCTTGAATGTCTCCAGGGATGGGGCCTCAACCACCTCCCTGGGCAACCTGTTCCAGTGTTCTGCCACGAATTATATTCTAATGTGCTGAAATAGAAAAATCAGTGTTTTCCTATTGACTGACTTACTACAAAAGGTGTCAGATATTCATGCAAGCTTTTAAAATCTGTACAGCTTTGAGTTACTCCTATCTGTCCTCTCCCTGAAGCTTGTCTCAAATTAATTTTTTTAGTACTGTAAGCTTTTTGCTGGGGCAGCTGTTATCTTACAAGTGTTTTATTTACATCCTCAGAAAGGTATTTTGATATGAAGAAGAACCAGTGCAAAGAAGGCTTGGATATTTACAAAAAATTTCTAGCCAGAATGACCAAATTGTCAGAATTCCTCAAAGTATCAGAGGTAAATAATCTACATCTGTGGAAAGGGTGTCATTTAGCTGTCTGTATTGGTGCAGTACTCTATATTCATAACAACTTCACTAATGTCTGATTAACTTTGCTATACAAGGTAGTATTCTGTAGATTAGTTTTTTTAAAGATTGTATAGGCTCATTCACGTGAAGTGAGACTCTTGAGTATCCCTTTCATTATCCAGACAACGTAATACACATTCTGAAGTGGTGTTACAAATGTCATGAATGATCCATACATATGAACTGAATGTTACAGTGTATATGCAGTGCTCTCCTTTACTGTAACTGCTCAACATGGAGATGTATTCCCAGTAAGCCATGTGGGTGTTTCTAATGCTCCCCATAAGCTTTTCTGCATGGAAAAGTTAAGCTGGATGAAAAGTTGAGTTTGCTTTGATGTGCAATTTAATGCACTTGTAATTTCTAAGGTGTGTTCCTAGTGAAATTCATACTAGTTCAGAAAGATCTAAATAGCCCTTTTTAATTCATTAGTTTCTATGTAACATTCAGACAGACGTCACTGTTATTTTCAGTGCTGCTGCATGTAATAATGTACTTTTTTTTTTTTTTAATGTAAACCCAGCAAGTTGGAATTGATCAGGGTGACATTCCAGATCTCACTCAGGTCAGTGTACATATCATATTGATTAACTCAATTATTTTAAGGTTAGTGTGTTAGAGTACATTCTTGAGGTGAATGATTAGTATAATAATTTGTAATGCATTTATATATGGGAAATATGTATGGTGACTTTTCCCATGGGTTAAATGTACTCAGTACTTGCACTTTGCAGCTCTTAATAAGAGTTTTCTGATTGTTTAAAGCAATAATGCTGACAGAAAATAGTTTTCAAGAACTGCTTTTTGTCACAGAGGATCCACTGATGTAAGCCACAAGCTCTTGCCATACCTTGAGGAAAATCTTCCATTTCACTGGAACTTAATGTCTTCCAAGACAGTTAAAGATTAGTTACATAGTTAGTCAATTTTATTGTTGTTTCTTTCTCTGGAGGTCTGAATAGATTTGATGTTTCTGTCTCAGCATTTAACACTGCTTTTGACATTGCTCAGCAGTGTGAGGGACGTGCTCAATACAGGCTGTGTACTGGAACACTTAGTCTAACAGGGGAGAACACCTTCTGGTGAGGATAAATGGTGGGGCAGAAAGGAGGTGAGAAAGGCGATTTGACCTGGTGAACAGGAAACACTGATAGTCCCCAGAAAGGCATGAAGTTATTCTTTGTGAGTTCCTTTGGTTCATAAGGACACTGTATTTCTAACCCAGGACCGACCCCACAGGACAGAGCTGTTTGATATTCTTTCCGTAGCACAGAGTAAACTGATGGGTGGAATAAATGACAACCTGTCAGGAGGCTTGGGCAATAAACTGAAGTGCTTTAGAATGTTCAAGCAGTTTAAGTGGAGTCAGTATGAAGCACTTAATTTCTAATGTGCAAGCTTTGGACAGTCTCATCTAATCTTATGCTACCTTCAGAATTTAAATTTCATGGGTTAATAATGTAAAAATATATCTCCTGTGAAGATGTGCCTAAACTTCATTAGTGTCTCTTGAGTATGGAAATTGAATCTAGACCACGAAGTTCCATCGTCAGCATTGTTTATTACTGCCCACTGTATGATTTTCCATCTGAAATCATATGTGTTTCAAAGTACAGATCTCTAATACCTGCTCCTAGCAATTAATATTAACACCTTTAAGATCTTCTAGGCCTCTTGTGGTAGGAAAGAAATGTGACTGTAACCAGCAGGGTTAGAGCAGGTAATGTGAAAACAGTAGTTTGATGTTTTCTATTTGTGTTTGATCTTAGCATCTTACTCTTGTCTTTTGATGAGTGCTGCAGTGTTTGGCTGCTCTGTGTTATGCTAATTAAATTATACTCAAGCCTGAAGTTGCACTTTACTGGGTTTGTGTGCACTTGTCCAGTTAATTGCGTCATTATAAGGCTTGTCAAAGCAGGTGGGTTTTGATTTACTGAGAATAGGGGATTTAACTTCATTTTGCTGCTTTTTATAGCTGAAACTTTCAGTGGGCAAACCCCTTTATATTTACTGTTCTCGCAACATTTTTTCTAATAGCTCAGCTCTTTTGTTTAAAGTGCACTTAGACATGAAAGCAACTGTGAACTGAGGTGGTAGATGTCGGCATCCTGTGTATTTTGGCAATTTCAGTGCCACTGTTAAGCATTCCACTTGCATAATGAATTTCATGGCATTTACTAAGAGCTTAATAACTATATTAATTTAGTCCCACATGAAAAGAACTTGCTAAAATTTCTTAATTTCAGAAACAATTATTTTTCAGTGTGCTTGTGTTTCTCAAATAAGCTCTGATAGGATCGTGTCTTTTGTTTCTGTTCTGGTCTACCATACTCTCTAGGTTGGTTTTGTGTTGTGGTTTGTTTGTTTTTTTTCCCCCAATCCTTTGTTTACATTTCTGGTGTATGTTCTGTTCTGGGATATGCATGTTTCAGACTTTCCTTAAGCTGTTCCTGAAAACAATGGGTTTATCTCTTTAGAGGTTTGTTATTATTACTGCTGCTGTATAACCAGTTTTCTTCCCTGATTCTAATGTTCACACTATGGACACTTTGGCATTTCCTAGAAAGAAAATCAGTTTCCTTTGGAGCTGCCCTATTCAACAGTGGTGGTGTTTACTTTCTGTTTATAGCTGTTACTGTATTTCATGAATGCAGCTGGGTTATTTTCTTCTCTATGGATCTTAATCTGTCAGATGTCTTTGGGTGGGGGGAGAGAAGCAGAGTCATAAAATACAGCCTTTTTCAAGTCCTTGTCTGTATTGGCCCAGATGTCTTTTCTGACATAAAACTTCTGAGATCCATTCATTCAGAATTTCATCCCTGATCAGGTGGATGTCTGCAGCAACGAAAAAGCCCAGAGAAGTTACTGGTTTGTTTGGTTTAGATTTTATGGTTGACAGGGTTGTTTAGAGAGTTTTGGAAACAGTGAGTATGGAATAAACTTTTCCATAGTTAAGCTTGGAAAAAAAATAATACTAGGAAAAACTTTATGGAATTAGAGTATAGTTTCCTGCAGTTAAGATCATCTGTCTAGCTGTGTCATGTAAAGCTTTCGGCAAACTTTTGTTCCTCCTTCAAGGTAAAAGTATGGTGTGTTGTGGTTGGTTTGGGGGGGTTTTTTTGGTTGGCTTTTTTTTTTTTTTCCATCCCTGATACCTTTCTGGAAATGTATCTCAATGTTTTCCCTTGGGGTTTAGGTATCTAGTTCAGCGCTGAATTTGCTCATGACCAGTTGTTGAGGTAACTACACTGTCTTAGCTTACCTAGCTCTATTTATAGAAAGAAATATCAACTCAGGCCTTAACTTTAAGCCAAGCATCTTATGGGATTATTCTATTTGCTTTTCTTTGCATCTCTCACAGCTTGAATTGGCCTCCATTGAATGTGGGAAGCCAGAATTGTGCTCAATATTTCAGAGGGGAATTAGCTAAAGTCTTGTGTGATTAATATTTTTCCTCTTTCCAGGAAATAATTTGGCCTAGCTGTTGGTACAGAAGGGCTAGCAAGGGCAAGCTTTTTTTTCTTCCATTCAATGCCTACCATATCTGTTCTACCTACAGTAAGTTGGCAAGTGGTAAGAGAGGCTTAATGTCTCTGAAACCCTGCCAGATGAGGACTGAGCTGGCAAGTAGATTAAAACTTTAGAGTTCTATTCCCTTCAACTGAATCTGCAGTAGGTTTTATTTCACTTGTTTCATGGAGTATGGGCTATGTAGTTAAAAGCCAAGAGATCAATGTGGCTGCAATAGGAAGGCAGTGAGCTCTTCCAGAAGTGCCACCTTAATTTTGCTTGCTGGAGGTTGTTTTTATAGGGTGATTTGGATAAATCTTACTTCCTACTAAGACTGTGTAAACAAGATGAACTAAAATATATTCTGGGCTTTAAAGTTGTTTCCTTTGGTATGGAGGCAATATTTCTGTAGTGGATACAAGTATATGGCAGAAGGAAAGTGGTGTATGATTGGCACTTTTTTTCTTGTTTTTTGTAGGACCCAAAACAGTTCTGATGGGCCTTAGTCTGTATATTTTAAACTTGCTCTTTTCTGTTACCTATCAGTTAAAATCTTTTCCTTGAGTACTGAGTCATGTTATGCCTGTGCTTTCAAAAGTCTTAGTAAGCCTCTGAGTATTGGTTACCTAAAATTCATTTACATGTCTTGAGTCTTAGCTGAGGTATCTTGTGCCTGACTTCCTGCTGGATTTAAGTGGCAACGACCTGAGTTTTTGGAATCTTCTGCACTGCTTTAAAAAAACAGCTTAAAAGCTTCTCATAGATAATGTATTTCCTAGGGGAAGAATCCACCAAAAAACCCTAACTCTAATCAAAGCGATGTTGTTAAGGTTCTAGGCTACCAAAGGCTTAGGAGCAGTAGAGCTGATTGATTACGTAGTCATGTGTTGAATACCTGCTCAGTCTGCAATGGTATCCTTGGGATCAGGTTAAATTTGATTGCTTTTTTTAGTTAAACTGAACATCCTCCTGTAGCCAAGTGTTCCTAATGCAAGCCTTTGCCTGTAAATATTTGAATGGGGATTGGCTTTTTGTTGTTGCAGGGAAAAGAGGGTCAAAAATGTCAAGGCTTCATTTTGGTACATCTGTCAGTTTAAGGGAGTAGTGGTTAATCAGCTTTGAATAAGGGGTTAATCTTAACATCTCAAATACTGTTGCCAAAACCAAGAATGCAGCTTGCATACAGAGAAGCCAGCTTACTCTAGAGGAATCCTTACTTCCTGCCTCTGTGGTGCCACTGCTTTTAAAGAACCACAGCTGGGTAGGTAAAATCCACATGTGAAGGATGGCAGCAAAACCTGAAGGCATATTATCGATGTGTGAGCTTTTGTTTGGTTTTAGTGGATGAGCAAATGAATCTGTGTACTAAACAATGATGTGTTATCTCTAGAAGCACTGTTTTATAAATACTTTAATTTTAGGCACCCAGCAGCTTGCTTGAAGCACTGGAACAACACTTGGCTTCTGTGGAGGGAAAGAAAACAAAGGAAGTCTCTGCTGCCAGCAGGTGAGCACGCACTGAATTACAACAGTGCCTTTACTTAGGATTTGTGATCTTCAGACTAAGAATTTTCAGGATTCCGTCATTGGGTGTTCTCCTTGAATTTTTATCTACTTCCAAATGTGTCTAGAAGTATAAATGAAGCATCGAGTGAGTAGTAGTCTAATAGCTTAGTCACACTTGAAATCTGGATATATCTGTCTGTGTCTGTGACAGACTTCTTACTGTGATGTAATAAACCACTCAGCTGAGACCATGTATGTTATTCTTTTTAGCTTTTACTTGTTTGAAATTCTTTGGCTTATAAGACTGCTAAGGTATTTGGATCTTGTGGCCCTTTTTACCTAAGATAGGATGGTATTTATTGTCAATTAACTACCCCTCAGACCAGGAATTTATTTTAACCTGTTACAGAAGTTCTTCAGTCCCTCCTCAGAACAGCCAAACTAGCTTAGATGCTTTGTGCTGACGGGAATTGTGTTGTTCCTTCTGTCAAGTATATTATCAATATGTGTAAACAGTACTTCTGAGTGGAGATCTCTTGGCATAAGGACTCTCCCACAGAAACTTGGTAAACATGGATAAAGGTATCAATGTAAGCTACATTCCTGAATTCTCATCTTCCTCCTCAGATTTTTTTTTTTTTGTCTTTACAAGTATCTGAGGATTCACTACCACAATATTCTGCTAAAAAGCACACTATGTAGGGGATAGTTTTTGTGCTTTGTAAACTGTTATGATATCTACAAACAAGCTTTCTATGCCTTTGCCCCTTGAATGGAAGAGAAGTCCTGTCTATATGACCTTAAAGAAAAAGGACAACTGATACGTTCTGCACTTTCTGGTTTCTACCAGCTGAACCTTGAGGGAGTACTTGTGTAGCTTTTTCATCAAACCCTCATTGTCAGTGTGTCTGTTCTTCTGTATGAGAGAGTAAGGGAAGAAAAGACTGGAGTGGAGGGGGAGTGACATACAACTAGATAAGGCACTTCATCATTAAACTAAGTGATATGTGTGTGACTGCTTTTCTTGATTTATTTTTTTATTACCGATTTTAGAGCGAGTGCCCTGTCCAGTGCAGTTTCCACACTTGCCAATACAGGAATGTCATTTAGCAGGATGGATGAGAAAGAAAAGCAGCAGGCATTGGAGGAGGAACAAGTGAGACTGCAGGCACTTAAGGTACTGTATTTTTTTAAATATTTTTTTTTTACAGTTTTGTTTCACCTAGATAAAGGTGAAAATCAAGATTGGCTTAATATAGCACATAATGGAGGAACTTCCGTCTTGAGAGGGGCCAAGGCACGATGGTGTAGGCGTGATGGCTGCAAATATGTGGTGACCCTTCTACCAGAAGTATAATTTGAATTTCAGAGAGCTGATAGAAAGTACTCACATTCTTCTGTATAAAAGATTGTTGTTTATCTCAAAGATTCACAGAATGAGTATATGACAATACTAGGTTACATCTCAGCAGCTGAACATACAGCAGGGTGGGAGGGAATTGTTTTTGCCTGTAATGTATGGAATATGACTTCATTGTGATGCTGCAGTCATTGCTCATAATGAGAATATACACTGTAGCTGTGGCCACATTTAACTGCTGCTATTTATAATTCTATAATTTAGTTTGAACAACTGTTTGAAATTATACATATTTGCATATAACTTATGGGCTTTGAATAATAACACATGGGAAAGAAAATCTGTGAGTTCTCTCTTGGTTCCTTAATGTGCTGTCCTTTGCCTATTAGTACTTGTTGAGTAGTCCTGTTAGTAACATCCCTCTCAAGACCTCTTAAGGTCTTTCAGGTCCTTTTAACGCATTTATAGCACCTTTTCCTGAGAACATCTACAGTCTAAAATGTCAAACAAGGCAAGATGCTTCTCTTGTTGAAAGCTCAGTCTGTGGTTTTGTCCTGTCCCAGGCACATGCACATGAGGCAGTTGGGATTTTTTTCTTGTGTTGCTTTAACACCTCTAGACACACCTGAATGGTGAAACAGCTCTGCTCATGTCATCTGGAGGCCATACTGAGAGACTCCAAAACTACTTGGAGTGTGACAGTAAAGTTTGGTAATGCAGAGTTGAGTTTCACCTTTGCAGTTACAGAGGTCTATTGAAGATTCTCCACTTTCCTGACTTGGTGTAAAATGTATTTGTCAAATCAACATGAAACAGGCTTTTTGCTATTAAACTGCACTCTTAGTGTGCCTTGCTGCCTGCTGCTGAACTAATTCACTTGAATCTCAGCAAGTGTTGTGATGATATTTTGGGTTTTTCGGTTGGAGTTGGGGGTTTTTGTTTGTTTTCAGGAGTTGCATCAGATGCCTCCCCTCTTCACTGTCCTAGTTCTTCTATAGTGGGATGTGTAGCTGCTGTAATCAAATAGTTAAATCAGTTGCTACAGTTTTTCATGTTGGGGGAAGGAGGCTTGCAAGCTCGCTCAGTGTTTTACTTGAATGTAAGCAGTGTAAAACATGCACCTCTGCTTGGACCTGTGCTGTATGAACGCAGTGGGCATATCTGGAAGTAACAAGAGATGTAAACCTACAATAACAATGTGAATCAGATTTTTATTTTGCTAGTTTAAGAGTAACACCACATGGATATTATGAGTTGAACTGTGAAGAGATTCTGACAGCAGAGAGAGATGGGTCTTCCTGAACAAAGGTCCATTGACCTGTTCTCTGAGTGACTATGAAGGGAGTCTGGAATGTGACTAGAAGTGTTTTACTTCAAGGCAGTTGTAGGTAGTTAAAAATAAAAAAATTGTTATTTAAAACCTCAAGTCCTACTTGAATTTTAAACGCTTTGTTAAAACAAATATTCTTTATCTCTAATTTCAATCATCTTTCTGTTTTGTGACTTTACAGAAGAATAACTATTTATTAAGGCCATAATTAATATTTTTAGAAGGTTTTCAAGACTGAAGGGTTAATATTTTAATAAAAATAAAATGCTAACTGTCTATCTCATGTTTCAGGAGCAGCGATTAAGAGAGATTTCTGTAGTATCAAATTCCACTTCCACATCAGCATCCCCAAGCACCTTATCAGGAAAAAGTGTGAATACCACTGTAGCTGTTGACCTCTTTGCTGTACCAGCACCTACAACAAATAGGTGAGAGGTATTTTGCTTCCTGAAGCAAGCAGAAATTGCTGTATTGGTCTGTAGCTCCACAATCCTAGATACTTCTCAAGTACTTTTCAAGAATAACCTTTAGCTGATGCTTTCCTGGGGTATTCACGGGCATTTTGGCATCAGCCGATAAGAACTGCTTAATTGCTAGGTTTGTTTTGTACCATTATTACCGATGGGCTACTAGTGAACAAGAGAAAGTGAGACTGGTATTGAGTATTCCTATAACACAAGAATATACCGAATACAGTGCCTGTTACATATCTTCATGTTTCTCTCTCTCTTCTCTTACTCAGCATGCCCAACCTTTCTAGCGATTTGTTTGATCTTCAGCCTGCATTTGTCCCAACTGTGCAGAGTACTCCAGCTATATCAACATCCGCAAGCAGTGCTTGGGGAGGTGAGCTGATCTGCTGATTTGACTGTCTAAATGATGGGTGGATTCTTAGAATAAAAGAATAAAATAAGATTCATAGTTGAATCTCCATCTTAAAACGTTAATTGCTTTACATCCAAACATTTCTACCCCTGACAGTGTGAAATAAGTAATGCGTAAGCTTTGTCAAACTGTTGTAGAAAAGTTGATGTGCAGTAGATGGAATGAAGGAGCTATTAATAAAGGGGACAGGCAGAAGAAATGTAACTAAAAAGCAGAGTTAAAAAAAAAAAAAGGGAAATACAGCCTAAGCAGATGTCACTGAAAAGATGCTGGGCTAGTGTTTCCATACCATTAAGTGCTATTTATATTGGTTTCATTTAAAAGGTCTTGGTGACTTCAAAGTTCTTGTAACAAATCTGTCATCCCAGTGTCTTGTGCACAACACTCTCAGTACCCTCACCCATCCCTCCAAAGAATAATCAGAACAGATGTCAAAGAAATATTTTCAATGCTGAAATAAGACAATGTTAACACCACTCTAAGTGTCAGTACCTTAATAGGTGGGCTTGATACCCTTATGTGTTATTTAAAAGGTAGATTCTTGAAGCCAAAATGTGGCATCTAACTTTTTTGATTAATAAAAGTTCTGTCATTCTCCCCCTCCTACTCTAGACTAGAATTATTTTCCTTTATTAAAGAGAGCTGTTGGGATTTTGATCTGAAACTTAAGAGAAAAACAAGAATTTATATCTCTAGTGGGCTGATCACTCGGTGGAATGTTCACAGTTTGACTTTGTCTAGAGATTCTCATACTTGATCACTTCAGTCTGTTTTTCTTTTCCATTATTTGTACTCTCTATTCTTTCCTTCACTTCTGCATCTGAAAGGTCCTTTCTCGTCCTCAAATGGTTGTGTTGGTTCTCCACCTCATCTGGACATCTTTGACATGAAGCCAGTTGAAGAAGCTGTAAAATCTACCACCCCTTTCATCAATTCTACTTTTTCCTCCAAACAAACGGTGGAACTGTTTAGTGGTAAAACAAACAAACAAACCCCATGTCATTGCTTTGCAACTGGAGATAATAATAATGCTTATAAACTGGGCCGTGTGATATTTTTGTGGTTTCTACCAATCTTCACTTATTTATTAACAAGTGAAAATGATGCATTAATTCCAGATGTAATAAATTATATGTTTCCTTAAGTTTTATTTCTACATTTGAAAAACTAATTATTTTGTTCTGCTTGCCCAGCCTAGGCATACTAAGACTCTGAATGTTGCTGGAATTTTTGCTGATTTCTTTCAAACTGCAAGCTCCTTTCTCTTTGGTAATGGGGAATGCAGGATTTACTCAAGCTTCTCAGATCTGTTAAACAAAGAAAACCCCTTTTTATTATGAGAACTTCTTAATTTTTAACTGTGGACTTAACTATTGGGTCCCCTCTTCCTTTTTCTCTTAACCTGATCTTATTTTCTTCTCTCTTTTTACAAAGATGACTTTAGTGGTCATAAACCTACATATGCTTCTGTGTATCATCCTCTGACTGTTGATGGTAATTTGACTTTTATTTTAAACTTTATGGTTTCACTGAAATGAGTGGTATTACTCCATGCATGTATTTGATTACTCCAAACTTTTTTTTTCAGGTTTTCCTCTTCATTCAGCTCCTCCAAGTAGCACCTCTTCAACAATTAATGTGGACTTCGATGCTGTTTTTGGAGGAAAATCTACAGCCCCAGAGTACAGAAATACAAACGGTAAAAACGATGACTTATGACTAATTTACACTCTACAGGAAACAGTTACTTAACAATTTAGTATAATTGCTGTTGCAGTTCAAAATGCAATAACTTAATAAATTTGCAAGCTTTTTATAGGGCTAATAATGTAACAGACAATCAGTTAGATTGTAATTATTTACTTGAAAATTATCTTGACTTCCACTGTGTAATAATGGTTTCCTATCTGTTTTGGGGAATGACCGTGGCCTGCTGGATGCCTCTTAACGGGTAAGTTGATGTTCTGGTTTCAGTGCTTATGACTTCAGTCCTTTCTCTTGACACATGATAACAAGTCCTCTCTAACTTGATTGAGAGACAACTGTACTTAAAAGTGCAAAACTAGTTGTGGGTATGTGTTGCTTGAAGAATAGCTGAGTTCAGATCTTGGTGCTAGTTTGCTATATATTCAAAGTCCTTATGAACATATAGCGAAGGAACTCAGGTGTACATTGAGTATTACCAGCATCAGTAAATTATGTCCAAGTTTACAGGAACACTTTGAAACTATTAACAACCTTATTTCTTCAATTTTAGGGGAGATTCATCTTAACTTAAGAGCACTGTCAGATACTCTTGAAGTAAAATTAAAGATTCTACTAGATTAGTAGCTACAATATAATATTCCATAAAAATTAAGAGGTTAAACTATGCTTCTGTCTAAGCCTTGACCAATTCCAGCATGTTGAACCTCTACATATAAGTACTCAAACCTTTTTTTTAATAAAATATTTCCCTGGCTTATGGATGTCTTTTATTAACTGCAATGTAACTTCTTTGTTAACAGTTGTTTATATGTTCCTTGTTTAGTTTTGTACTTTCTAGATGACGTATTGCAACCCACAGTACAACCACAAAGTCAAAGAGCACCTTTAGCCAACCAGCAAAGTGGAAAAATTTTGGCAAATGACCTCGATTCTTCACTTGCTAATCTGGTGGGAAGTAAGTGAAGCTTTCAAATTTAACTTTGCCATTTATTACTAAAAACAAAACAAACTTCCCCCCTCCAAATTAAAAATACCAAAGAGATTTTTGTCTGTTTCTCTTTCACCCAGATCTTGGCTTTGGAGGAACCCCATCTAAAAAGTAAGTGTGTATATGTACTTCTAATACTCTCACATGACTATTTGGTAATCTCTGACGTAGTTTAGTAGTTTATCAGCACTTATAATGGCAAGAGCCTCAACTCTTGAAAGTAATCTGGTACCAAGAGCAGCACTGAAACAGTTTGTGATCAGTCACCACCATAAGGTGGTCAACTGTAACTTTTGAAATAATTCACTTTAATTAGTTTTGCAATTGCTGTATTTTTGTTGAAGTATTTTTTAGGAAGCATCATAAAAGACCTTGCAGGTACATAAAACCCCAGTTAATCATTATGCTCTACGGTGCAGTAATGATAGTTTACTTTTAACACAGAACCTCCAGACTTCATGTTTACTGAAGAGAGATATATGAGCAGGTTCTGAAATGCTGTTTCTTCCATCCATAGGTTTCAGCCGTGTCTATGTATTTAAGGCATGTTTTGGTTTTCCATTATGATGATGATGCTCTAGCTGCTGACACACTGGGAAAACTAATACTGCAGTTTCTTTTTTAGATCGGATATGCAGTGGACCCAGCCTACAGAGAAGAAACTTACTGGTGGAACAAACTGGCAAGTGAAAACAAGCACATCGACCACATGGAACCCGACTCCCTTACCCACTATCCCGCATATGGTAATTTATGTACTACTGAAGTCGTGCTTCACTCTAGCAAGGACTACTTCCCTGCTTGAATTACCTTAAAATGAGTAGCAAAGACTGTTAGGGACAAGTCTGGGGCCAAAGGAGAATGCTTGTAGGATCCCTTCTCAAACTGGATGAGGCAGAGATTTTAGTAGTGCTTTTATTTCCCTTCATTATAAAACTTGTCATTTAAAGACTTAACTATCCTTTCACTTGACATGTGTCAATGTCAAATTCAGTTCATGAATTCTTTGTGAATAGAAACAAATGACCCCCCAAAAGAAAATCTGTTCCTCCACAACACATGCACAAATGCACCTCTAAGAATGTGTTTCAAGGGCAAAACTGCTGTTCCTTCCACTGTTCACTACTTTTTCAGTTTTTATCACATGAGACACTGGAGCAACCCCTGCAAGACACCTTAATTATCAGGTCAAGAAGCACTTTGGACTTTTAATAGTACTCAACAGTAACTTATATTTTTAACAGAGTACAAAATACTAAAGTAGAAGAATTTTCATTTCTTTGAGGGATTTTCTTGGGCAAATGACTTTTCTTGTGCTTTCGAGAGAGATTTTTCAAGTATCTTCTATTCCTGCAAATGCAAACCACTTCTGAAATATAACTGCTTTAGAGGGCAGAAGAATGCTCATCTTGGTTATATGTACAACTAGGGTAATTGTGAATTTGGGACCGTTGTCTGACTTGATTTCCCATAAGAATAGCTTTGCCTGTTTTCCTTACCTCATGTGAGTATGTTCATGCCAAATTATAAAGGTCGACTAGGATATTAAATCCAGTATTGGACTCAAATGAAACTTGGAAGTTCAGTTGAGAGGGTGTCTCGGTTGCATAGCACTTTCAGGTGAGACTTCTGAGATCATAAAATCCTCTTATCCCCTCTTGGTGTTCTAGAACATGTTATGTTAGTCCTGATGCATTTGTAGTTTTGAAAGGCAGAGGGCACCTTCACACGCGTGGATTTAGGTTGTGTGGTTTTATGTCACGTATGTTTTCTGGTCTAAGTGTTTTGAGTGTTTTATGCCAGGTATTTGCTCAGTCATTTGCTTGGAATTCCAACAATTAATGATGCAAAGAACTAGCTCAGCTCTGAGCGTCTTTTAAAATCTGTGCCCCAGCAGTGGAATGGTTGAACTGTCCTGGCTTGGTCTGTGGCATTCTGAGTGTTGATGCTTCGATTCGTGTGTAGGCTGCACACCCTTTCATAGTCAAGTTCTTTAACTAGCACACCATTTTTAATATAATTAGCACTACTTAACAATGCATGGCCACACGAAGCGCATGTATCGCTGTGCTGTGAACATAACCTGATAGTTATTACTGGCTTAAGATGCTGCTCTATTTTCATATTGTGATATGTTACAGGTACTGGAAACTAGTCTGTGAGCAACATCTACCCAACTAAACATGTTTCGTTGTTTGTTTCTTAAGCTGAATCATCATTGGCTTCCTTGGTTTTCTCTGCCTTGCTCACACCTTGGGAGGAAGAAGGAATATTGCATGCCGTGCTCTCTAAAAGCTTCTCGCACCAATGTTTGTGCAAGCAATATACTCAGATCTGGCTAGACTTACTACAACCTCTACTTTTTCCCTAAGTCTTAGTGGCAAGAGCTTTCTAGGCCAGGAGCCTACCCAAGTTAACAGCTGTAGTTACTGATGTTACTGGCCTTTCTTCCTCTTGCCTTAATTGTTCTAATAAATGAGTCGAGCATAGTTACAGTTATGGTACTGGACTTAAATCCATCCCTTGGTTAATTTCCAGTTCAAATACCTCTTAAATAATTTTCTGTCCTTACTCCTTTTGCTGTGCCAGAATGGAGTACACTATCCTGGATATGTAAGTCAACTTCTTGTAAATACGTTGGCTATTTTAAATATTGAACAAAAATTGTATTTTTCACAGTTTTATATATGTTACATATGTTTTGTGTGTTTATATATTCATGAGCTTTTCTAAAACTGAAATTTCCATTTTTCTTGATTTGAAGGTACATGCTCCTATTGCATACCCACTGACCACACCTCAAGTGCCTGTATATGGAATGGTAAGAAATGGGTTTGTCCTGTATTCCTGAAAAGCCTGGTTGCCCTCTCCAGTGGATTTTGTGGCAGGCATTGTGCTCAAATCACCCTGCAACTTACATAGATGGTTTCATAAGGTCAATAGCATGTGACATCTGGTAGCTTTTCTCCCACTGTGCACTGGAAGCAGTTAATCTAAATTTTATACAGCAAGTTTTTTAAAAGCTTTAACATGACTCTCTGTGTGTGTGCTTGTATGCTTATTTTCTACTATACTTACAATGTGAAAAGACTTATCTTCTGGAGTTAGTTTAAATTTTATATACCTGTTCTGTTTTTCTAACAGGTACCTCCTCAGGTTGGAGCTGCTCCTTTGATGGCACCTCAGTCAATGATGTATACGCAGCCTGGTCTAAGGCCAACAAATCCTTTTGCACCTGTTTCTGAAACCCAGGTGAACCGTTTTCTTTAATCTTGAGGTCACACTGAAACTTGAGTCTTGGGAAAAGCAACCAAATGGTTCATGAATGATTATTACTATATTTCTGTGTTTGAAGGCGAGGCATTCCTTGGTCAAGGGCAGCAGCTTTTGCTGTTGAGGAAGCAAATTCAGATAGTGAGACCTTGCAAAGGTAGGAAGCAAGGAAGAAAGTAAAAAAAACAGATTTAGTGGCTACCTTCTTACTGTGTCAGTATTAAGAAAATGAAAATGGTGAAGAATATATGTAGAATTTAGACTTCTATAACATTAGCTGTCTATTTGGTTTAGTCTTACTGACTAGAGCAGTGGTGAAAGCTTTCTGGAGGATTGGGTGGTGGGGAAGTGAAGAAGGCAGGGACAAGACCTCACTCAAGTTGCAGAAACTGTGCTCCTGTCATCCAGGTATGTTGGTCTTATTGTGCCAAATCCTATAGTCTTGCAAGTAACAAGGCTGTTGAATAGATTCATGATTCTAAACCACCAAGAAACCGTGTGTGATGCAAGTGGCATTAATATGTTAATTTCTACTTCACAGATACAGTTTATGTAGAGCCGCCAAAGCAGCAAGATGTGAGAACAACCAAATACTGGTAAAAAACAAACAAAACAAAACAGACAAACAAAAAAACCAACAGACTGAATTTCAATCTTTCCATGATGTACTCCTGAACAGGGCAACTGTTTCTTCCCTGTATAATACAATATTACTTTGAATTGCAATGCTTTAGAGATACTTGTTTATAACAGTCACTGCAGCATGAAGTCATGCTCCTTCACTGATCTCTTTTTTTTAAACTGCTCAGCAGAAAACTGTATTTTATCAAGGCTGACTCAGAAGGTACAAGCTGGATTATCATCTTCAAAGCTGAGAAGGGTTACAGGATTGCTCTACAACCTTATTCATCAGTGGATGACCTTAGGAAGTTAAGTGAGGATGTCAAAGCTATTTATTTTCCTCCATAAATTCTGTGGCTGTTGTAACCAAGACACAACACAAATGAAGTTGAGCAATAAAATTTTTACGTGCTCTAATAAATACTCTGATAGAGCAATGCTTGTGTTACCATAAGGCCAATATTGTGTGAAATCAGACAGCTTTTTCACATTAGAGTAGCTTATAGTAATTTGCAAACTTTACAATGTGAGTTTGAAATGCTGTGAATCAACAAGATATATACATAATGCATATATAGATAGTCAAAATAATAAATTGCTCCATTGGTATGTCAGTGTTCCGTGGCCGGTTGGAAGAGCCAGGCTCTGATGTGGGCTGAAGGTCTGTGATGGAGCAGGGGGAACGAGTGTGTCACAGAAGAGCGGGTGCAGGCTCCAGCAGGTGACAGGAGCTGCACTTCCATGGAGTCTCTTCTCTGCAGATTAGCATCTTCCGTAGCTCCAGGAGGAGCAGCTTTGGGAGCCAGTGCCTGTCAGTATTCCCAAGAGCAGCAAACAGGAGCAATTTGAAAATCTTGTTGCTAAGTACAAGAGAGGCAAGAGATCAACTGTTTTGTTATGTTTTTGTTGTTTTCTTTTTTAAAAAGTCCATTAGGTCAAAAGAAGCCAAGCTGGCAATACTGCTGACACTTGTGAACTGGCAGTGCTACTGAAATTACCCAGCTGTAGAGAACAGTTTGTTCTGCTTTTCTGAAATAAGAACCTAGTTATAAACCATATCAAAGTAATTATTTTTAAATGTGTAAATATGTGCAAACTTTTAGATAAACTTTAATGCTGCAGTAATCTTTTTTTTAATCACAGTAATTTCAAGGTAAAAGAATGCTATGTTAAGAAATCCGGACTCTCTTTGAGAGGAAAATCTTTTAAATCAACTGATCTATGAAGTATCCTATTCATGATGGGTCAGATGTGTACAGACTTCTGGCACATCTTTTGTATTAAACCATCTTCCTCCAAAATTGAAATTGGCTATGAAAATGCCTTATCTTGTATTTTTCAATGCCTAATAAAAGGTGATAGCATTAAAAGAGAAGTAGTTACTAACCAGCGATTGGAATCGGGAGCAACCTTTCTTCTAGAAATTTTGTGGCAGAATACAACAGAAAGCTCTCCTGTAAAATGACTTCTACTAATGATTAATATTGAAGCTGAGTTTTCAAGAAATTAATACTTTTCTATTGTTACAATAAATAGACCTCCAGAGTAGCATGCTTTTTGAACTTTTGGGAAGTCTATAACTGCAGAAATATCTCTGACTCACTGTAAATATTTCCTGACTCTCACTAGAAATGCAAATAGGCCTGAGAATCTCGTCAAACTGTCCTGCAGAGAACTTCTAAAATACCACACTTTCCTTGTAGTGGGAAGAAGCCTTCTCTTTTTCTAAATGATTAATTCTGTCTGAAGAGTGGAACTGTAGTATTTATTAACCCTATGGAAATATTTTTGCCAAGATAAACAATTCAAAAGAAAGAAAATAAGAATCCACCCCCCCCAACCCTTGGAATCTGTAACCACTAACTTCCTGGGAACTGTAACCTTGCAGAAATTCGAAACCCAGAGTTTCTGAATGTGTATTGATTTTAGAAGAATTTGGAGTGATATATATAGCAATTTAATGTTCAAGTTAGAATTACAAAGGGCTTCGAGCTTTAATCCACCTTTATTGGGTTGAACAATTGTACAGTTTTAAGCCAATGAGTTCTTCAGTGCCTATAGTTACCCTCCGTATGCCGAGGGAGTAGATGCCATTTAGAATGGATCACTGTGCTGAGGGGACTGTTTATTTAAGAAATCATGAATTCCATCGGTTTATTCAGCATTGAAAAGTCTTGAGTTCCAATTAGACCAGTAGGTGTAGTAGTAACTGTCTGGGCATTAATGGCAGAGCTGAGAGTGCTACAGTCAGGCGGTTTCTAGCACTGTAAGCTGTTGGGTCTCTTTCTCATACTGAGTTGTGTAATTAATAATCCGTTATTTTAATAAAATATGCAAACAAATGTCTGACAAACAGTATATATTTGCTCTAACTTCATTGCAGAGCATTCTGAATATCTGGAATGTACTTTGCTCAGAAATGAATTTAGTACTAGGTATAGTTTGCACTACTTGTGATTATTTTTTTTTAATGGCTTTTTGGTCTGCTTCCCTGTAGCAAAGCTGTCTGATACCAATTTATTTAGTATTAAAAAAGGAGGAACAGCCACAAAGTACATCCTAAAAACTTTATAAGCCACCTTCTTTTTAGTCTGGTTCCAAACGTGTGCTACATTAAAACATGGCTTTCAGAGTTATCCTTATGAAGAGAAGATTGCTTTACACACGGGACTGCTTCTTGCCAGCCTCTTCCTTGTGTGCGTGTATGGGAACGTGTACAACAGCAGAGTACTGTGTTTCAAACAACAGAACTGATGTTAGAGTTGAGAAACAAAGATTTAGGATGCTGTCGAGGCTTTTATAGCTCACAACTCCTCCTCCAAAAAGCCACTCTGAAGACAAAGTTGTTCTTGAGGGTTACTAATGGCCCGCAGGAGTCACGAGTAGTCGTGAGGAGTGGGACACTGAAGAGAGATGTATATAAATGTGACTTTCCCTGTTGATTCTTCCAACTCCTTTGATCAGAATCCTGTTCTGAATACGTCGGGAAGCAGAGAACTAAGATGTCACTCCCCGTTTGTCTGAACAGGAGGAAGACTCGAAGTATGCTGTGCGCTTTGCATTGTTGTACTTTAGTGGGTCATTCAAGCCTAACTGTTGGGACTTCATGCTGCTCCAGGGAGGCTGTCTCTCATGGGATATACCGTAAGAGAGCTGCTGGGGGAAGCTGGAAAAGCTGATTATGGTAGGCCCGTTGGACTTGAACGTTTACCTCTTTTTAAATAACTGGGGTTTTCTAAAGTTCTCCAGATACAGCTTGATTTTGCCTCCAAGAAGTTGAATTATTTTGGGTTTTATTTTAAATTTTGGACACACGTGCTAGAGAAATCTCAGTTCTGTGCACATGGTAGTGGAATACTTGTAGGTAAAAATAAATGGACTTTGTTTAAAAACGAAACACAAAAGAAAAAAAAAAAGCCACACAACAAAAAACCTGACTACAAGACTGAATACAGGGTGTATCCCCAGCTGGGTTTTTTGATGTGTGGCAGGGAGGGAGGGTGGGGTTACCATTAGAATAGTCTGCACTGTGGATCGGTGCTTAATTTGTACATAAAATGGAAAACTTTGTTTTGGGTAGTTTGTATGGTAAGGACAACATCTAAAGGCACTGTGTATCAGTCATTTATTTCCATTTAAAAGATTATATTTTTGAGCAATGGAAACTGTACATGTTATCATTTATACGTTACTGGTAGCTAGGAATATAGAAACCCTGTTGCTATTACTCTGAAGATGTATCTGACGTGTCATTGATATATACGTTACTGCATCACTACTTGGATCGTTTATTTAAAGAGATTGTAGTAACTGTAGAGTTACAACAGGAATTGTAACATCAGATCTTGCGGTGTATCTCAAACGTGTATCCTTGTGATTAAGTTTGATCCTTGACCAAAATGTTTGGCTGGAATTTCGTCTTGGAGAAATGACAAAATAGGTGCTGGAACAGATTTCCCTCACCCCAACCACACTTTGCATTATTTATTTAATAGCTCTTGTTATGTATGTTATGTTTTTCCCCAGAACAGGTTTGTGCCTTTTATTGGATATTTATTTAAAAGGAGCTACTTTAATTTAGGTTGTTCAGGCTTTTTTTCAGATGTATTCTTGTACAGCTCTTCCTTTACCTGAGTTCCTTCATTTTATAAGAATATGGAATGTGGGAAATAGGAGCCACCAACTGGGGGAAAAAAATTGAGGGTTTATGTTCTAAGAATTAATAATTTTTTAAAAAATTAAGCCTAAGCACAAGACTGGCTCTGATATTTTAATGTGGAAATTCACAATTTGTTAATACACAAAACTGTTTGTTTTTTAAAAACTGCTCATATCCAATTATTTGATGAAACAAGTTTTGGAAAAAAAAAATAAATGGCACATGCAAGGTGTGTGTGTATGTGATCATTCCGAGGCTGAGCGGCGGGCGGGATTAGTTTGTTGTGCTTCTGCATTTCCAGTTCAGGGGGTGTTAAGCTGCCTTCACGTTACCAGT
>JANHFX010016699.1:0-10896 GCA_027560015.1 Chloroceryle amazona | reverse complement strand
GGGCGCAGTGCGCAGGCGCCGAGGGCGCCCTCCGGCGGGATAGGGCCGCCGCCGGCCGCGGCAGGTGCGAGTGAGCTCCTTCTCGGCACTGCCGTTTGCGGCGGGAAGCGCTGTCTCCGCCGTGCCTGCAAAGGCGCGGGCAGCTGGCGGGCTGCCTCAGCCCGCCTTGTTTCCCTCGGGTCTCCTCTCGGCCCTGCCCCAGGTCTCCCCCCACCGGCCTTCCAGGAGGCCAGCGCACGTGGGGCTGGGTGACTGACTTCACGTGCCTGAAGTCGGGAGGCCGAGGCAGGAGGCTGACCTTGCCCTTAGGGGCTTCTCACACAGCACCGTAACACCTACAGCCCAGCGGTGTTTTCCTAGTCCCTGTTCCGCAGCCTGACGGAAAGAATCACAGGGCACGACTTTCGGGACAGTCTTTCCCCTGTCCAACAACAGCATGACTTTTTTTTTTTGTTAAAAGCAACCAGGTTTTGCTTCAGCTACCTCATCCACGGACTGCAGCACTGGGAGCCACGGCATTTTGCAAGTCCTTCTGGCGGATGATTCTGGGTCTTGCCCCGTTAAGGACATAAAGATGGTGTGAGTGGGGCAATTGGCTCACCCCAGGTACATACAGAGATAGAGCTGGGGAGGCTCATCTCCTTGGGCACAATCTTCCTCTGAGACAGAGGGATGGTATCCCATGCCCCTTCACTTCCTTGGCCTTGCTCCACCTAAAATAGATGGTTTGGTTTGTCAGCTTTCATGGATTTCATTTGGGTTTTTGCAGAGAACACCTCAAAGAAAACCCCAGGACTTCACCATTTTGATAGAGACTTCATTAAGAATGGGTATTTTGATATTAGCTCCCCCTGTATTTTGCATCTTGAGGTATGGAGCTACTAATTATAAACTCACCACAGAATTAAACAAGGTTCAGTCAACTTTTGCTACTGTGAAGTAAATGCAGTTTTGCCAGCTGTTAAGAGAGTGCAGAGCACAATAAACATACTTTGTGTTGCTGCCACAGATTGACTTTAATAGCTTTAATTTTTAAAAATATTCCACTTCTTAGGGGGAAAAAAAAAGCTGTAGCCCTTTTCTTAACACATTTTTCTCAAGTAGATTAGTAACACACATTGAACAAAATACCCATGTGCTGAGCTGGATTGAAACAAGTGAACACGTTCCTTGAGCACTTTATAGTCTAAAAATGGTTTTGCTCTTACCCAAGTGCAAGTCTCATATACTGAAAAAAAAAAAAACCGTGATTATAACTTGTATGAGGGTCTGACAGAGAAACATTTTCCAGACATGTGTCACCAAAATTTAACAAGTCAAAACTTTTCAGAAAGACTTTGAAGCTTCTTTATAAAGAGAACTGAGGACGCTGGGTCTTAAGAATGAATTAAACTTTTTCATTCTTCCCTAGTGTTTTACATACTTTTTAGAGTATTTGGTCCTTACTGGGGAATCTTCAAGTTCAGAGCTCCAATTGAATTCTATATGCGGCAGATGATCATGCTGACAGGGAAAATCCATAGTGGACAAGAGCAAAGTAGAGATGGGTACTTCAAACTGTGCAGAGGGTATGAACAACTGCAAGAAAGGGCACAGTATCTCTATGTATCAGACATGATTTGTACTCAAATCTGCAATCTACCAGCTGCACTCTGTTCAATGGATGCTGAAATACTCAGTTAAAAACAAATCCTTTAAAGATTAAAAAAAATAAAAAAACCCTCCAATGTTCTATCTCATCAAAGTCTCCTGCTTTCTGGAAAGCCAAGCCACATTTAACAGAAAGGGGAGGACAGGGGACAACACATGACAGAATCATTTGTTCTAAAAACATACAAAGTCATTCTAAAAAGTCTGTTACATGTAACATACATCTCCAACTCAGGTTCATGTAGAATTCAACATCTGAATACTGTGTGCAGACTTCTTGGAAGAATTTTCAGGTTCATAACACAGTTCATACTTAAAATACTTTTATTTCCTTTATAGTCTTCAGATCATGAGGCATGCTTATAGATCTTAGTATTGCAGACCTAGGACTCTTAAAGTTACTCAGCTACTTTCAGTAATCTAGCTAATAGTTCACAGCTATTTTAGATAACCTGAGGGTTACACCAAATGCTTTCATTTTTTCCAATCTTACCACAATTCTCTGCAGTAGGTGTTCCGATGAAGATGAGCAGGCATAGAGAGATACAGGAGCAACATTACAAGGGCCCAATGAGGAGTTTAGTAAACAAGATAGCACCCTCTGATAAAACCCAAGGCTGTTAACAGCATCGCTATAATGCCGTTGATCAGCACTGGGAAGAGCATTAATTTTGCCATTTTCCAGCTTTTAAATACTTAAGACACATTTAGTTTTCATAGAGAACTGTTGACAGGAGAGGAACCAAAGATGAATCCCCGAATGTGGAATGACTAGTAAGTCTAATGACATATGCTACAGTTCTTGAAAACACTGTCTTTTTCATGACTTCAGGCAGTCTTGTTATCCTCACAGCCCTTTAGACCAAATGAATGTAATTTGTTTGCTAATAGCTCAGGGCAAATTAGAACAGTAAAAAGAAACCTTCCAAGAGGATCTATGTTCGGGCAACTCCTGTTCTCCCTCAAATGAAATTCATGAAGGTACTTTGGAAAATTCCAAATGCAGTTTAAAAATTTGATAAATCACACACTACTGAAAAGAAGTGACAGGTAGAAACTTAAGCCAATGATAATGGGAGGCAGTATTGCCTCAAGCAACTTATAAATACCAACCACCACCTTACATGGAAATAAAACACAGCCTCAACTAGTAAGACTCAAGACAGCAACGATAGCTACATTTGGGAAGCTGTTAATCCTAACTACTTCCATTTTAATTTTAAGCCATGGTTCTCAAGTTTTAGGAAGCAGTGCACAGAAGAGTTTTTAAGAACGAAGATGCACTCTTCCATGATCCCCGTAAAACTGTCATGCTTCAGAGACTTGGTACCCTATCAAAACTGTAATTAAAAGCCAATACTGGACAATACACATTGTCTTATGACCATGGAGGTTTTCTGTGGCTTCTCCAGAAACAAAAATCTTCATGCTTCTATTGCTCTTTTGTTATCAAGGGAATTCTATTTTCAAATTTAATTCACAGAGGTTTTACATATGCTACTTTGATTTAAAAGTTCAGTATAAAACAAGACAAAAGTAATAAAACCAAATCATTCAGTCTTCTAAGTCAGCCATCCTCTCACCTTGACTGGAGTTATAGTTTAAGAGTTCTTGTTAAACAAGCACAGTGAATCTTGTAGAGCAGTACAGCTGAATATATGTAGTATACACTAATAACCAAGAACTGAAGCAAAATCAGCTGATTACATACAAGCATTAAATCCTTTACCAAAGTACTTTGTTGGAAAACTCTGCTTTTGATTTAGATGTTTGATCTGGATAAATCTTCCCTCTAGAGGTACACACAGGCTCTTCAGCTTAAGAAAGTAATATGAATAAGATCAAGTAGCATTAAAAGCACAAGTCATCCACCACAGTTCTCACCGTTTTCCCATAAAAAGGTAGAGAACTTATTTATACATCATATGAAGTATTATTCCGTTTTATCTTCATCCTCTGCAGCATAGATAGATTGATTCCTTCTCTTAATTTTTTTAATGCCACTGTTTCCATTTTCATTTCCACCAATGCGCTTTAATGGTCTCTCATTTAAGTTCTTCTCTTCCACTTGCTTACTCACACCAGATTTCTCCAGTTCCTCATTAGTGGAATCCATAGCATCATCAGACGATACAGCCATAGAATCTGGCATGACCCGGATGTCAGAAAAACTTGTAGAAAAGTCAGGAGCATGATCAGGGGAAGGATCTACAGAACATGTGCTCAAGTCTTCATCACCACCTTCTTCATCCAGCAGAATTTCATCTGGATTAATGGATGAAAGTCCAGAATTATCTGTATTATATTCACTGGGTTCCTCTGCTGACCCAGTACTGTCTGCATCCTCTTCATCCTCCTCCTCTTCATATTCGCCTCGTACTGAGCCATCTTCTTTAGCTTGCTGGATCCTGTCATTCATGTCAGTAAGGCCAAACTGAGCACAAAACTCAGTGGTCTGTGGGTTGATGGTATGAACTGGTTCCACATATTTTTGGGGCTTGCTGGGATCATAACAAGCAGCTGTCAATGTGAAGTTACAAGGAATTTTGAGGTTATGATTCAGCTCTTCTAACACCTCTTTGATGGCTTCTTCCGTCGCACTGTAATCCCACCTAAATAAGTGTATAAAGTCACAACAAATGCAGCTTGTCAAAAGGTTTCCACTGCAAAGAGAAACTTTTAAATATGGATAATAAATTAATCTTACAACAACCACCTATTTTCTCAAATGATTTTTCAGAAGAATATATTGCCTTTCTCAATACTAGGATTCCCTTCTCCCCACCAAGGATATGTATTATACCAACCAACCCAAAAAGCATTTACCTGCCCACTCACATAATTCAGCCTCATTTACAGTTTCTCAGTGTAACTGGCAAGATGATCAGCTACCATATATTTTTTGCCCCTCAAGCTGTGGTATCTAAGTTTGCAAAACAAAGCTAACTGCCCATGTAGAGCAGTAAAGAAGTTTTATGCTCCAGAGTACAGCTCTTGTCACCAGCCCCTTCGTTTTCCAAGGCATTTAGCAAATCTGACAGGCATTACAGGCTGCAGAACAGAGAAACACAACTCTGAGCTAAGTTTAGTTTCAGTCCAGCAAAGCCACACTTTCCTCTGCGCACAACTTACTTTGCATGGAGGGCGTTCTTTTCGGGCATGTTCCATGAGCTCTGAGTCACATTAACAAGACTGTTGGTGGCCTTGAGGACTGCAATCCACTCAGCATCGTACTCCAGCGAGTCACCTGCAGAAGGATCATGCTCTATGTCTATTATCTGTTAAAAAAAAAAAACAAAAACAAACCACAGAAAACAGATGATGTGAGTTACTTCTCTTGACACCAGAAACATTAAAAGTGTGAAGTGCTACTTTCATGGTACAGAGTTTTAATTAAGTTTCAAGTACACTGAGCTAGTGATCTTGAACAAGTCCTCTCAAGTTAGCCCTATAGAAAAGTTTATAGTAATAAGGGAATAGAAATGACAATCAACAAAGATAAAAGGCATCTCTCTGTTTAAACTTAGAGCAATTAAAAAGCTGAACACCCTTCTCCCGAATACCAGCAATTGCACAGTTAATGCAACTTAGAACCCAGATTTTGCCTGCTCTTAAATTCATGCCATCTACTAAATGGAAATATATCGAGAATCGATAGCAACATTTATTCTGCTAAGCAGGCATTCTTAGCACAGCAATGAAATTAACATGAAATGTTTTTAAACTCTCAACAGCTGACAAATTGAAATCCAAATCTCACTGTAACAGTGACATTGACCCAAATCAAACCATTCAGTTTATCCAAAGTGTACTAGTCAGGCTCTGATTTAAAATCCATAAAATAACACAACCTACTAATGCAGTTTTAGGGAAAAAAAAAAAAAAAAAAAAAGATAGACTTTAAACCAGCGTTACATAGGTGCATCACTATGTTGCTAGATGTAGTACTACTCCAGATCAGTTTTGCTACAGAATTTTAAGTTTGGACTAGTAACCCAGTGTACTGTTGCACAGCAAAAGCTCATACTCTCTCCCATCTTCACAAATAGCTACAAAGGCAAATGGATCTCACCACTTACCCAAAGGACAGATAAAGAACCCTTAAAATTGACAAATTAATCTACTTTAAAGTAGGACTGTAAAACACTTCACTGCATTTGAAGTACATGCTGTCAGCAGCTCCCTCTCATAGCAAAGGATTTTAGCTCCATTGAGTCGAGATTTTACAGATGGCACCACAAGGAAGCATACACAGGCCACAGGCATGAGCATGGTTTTGCTCTTGGCAAATCAGTCTGACACTCATTTTGGAAATTCCCACAACCTAGACCTCCTACTTGTCCCAATGCCCTTCCTATGCAAAACATGCACCAAACAAGAATAAGCAGAGCCATTCTAGAAATTTGCACCAATTCCTGATGGAATTCACAACACTGAGAGGTAATTAAAGAATTCATGAGAAATTACAGGAATTCATGAATCCAGATCTCAAGAAAGAGGCACTAGTTGAACCAAACTGAACTGTGAAAGAATAGCCCAAAGATGGGCTTTCTTCTTAGGCTGGACATTCAAAACAAACACACACCCCACAGGAGGCGGCTCAGTTCAGTTTAAAGTAGAGCTACTCCTCCCATTAAATCAAGTACTTGTTCTAAGTTGGAAGGAAATGGTAGGAATAAGCAAACACTGCACCTGTATGACAGGACACAAGGTCTGCTTATCTCAACACAGTATAATACAAAGACCCTTCCACAACTGCATAATTCCTTTTTTTTTCCTAATTCCTCCATTTATTAGAACTATTCTTCATCTTATATCTAAGCAAAGCACTTGGCAGTCCAGACAAGTTAATTACTTAAAAAATGAAAACCCACTGCACATGGTCATCACCTGCAGAAAGTCTCTGTGTGGCAGGCATTTATCCAGAGCCAAAAACTTTGTTGCTTTTGGTAGCTCTTCTTTGGAGTTTGTCTAGGAAACAAATAGTGTTAACACAGTCATTAGCAATTCTATGAAACTTGACTATTCTGAACAAGCTATATAAAGGGATTTAAATGCACAATTTATACAGAATAAGTCTTTCTGAAATAGAAAATCAGCATTGGATTATAAGAAAGGAAGGGAAGGCCAAAGAGAAAGACAGACTTCACTGGAAGTCTAATGGGGAGCTAGATGCAGATGAAAGCAAGATAAAGCCAGAGCCATATTTCATCCTTAACCAAGGCAGCTAAGCACACCTAGTCTTGAAGCAAAAAAAGGAAAAACTTTAACATAAGAAACAGTCCTGTTGAGTGTAGAGGGTCCAGAGTTACATTTTTACAGGTAAAAAACTTGCACATAGGCATAGTATGTCACACTGCTTTCAGGAATAACTCAAACCAAGAGAAGTTTCAACCTACAGGGGCTGTTTTTTGCCTTTACTGAGGCTGTCTGCCAAGTCTTACTACAGGTGTCCTCCCATCCCCAGTAAACTGCTATTTTCTTTTCAATCACTTCTCTGTCACCTTGTTTTGAGGTTGTCTCCCAGTAAAGTGGAAGAGAGAGTGCTTTTCTCTAAAATTAAGAAGTTTCAAGGGCAGTAATGCTGGCTATTTCACACTGTCCCTGAAGTCAGTAGTTATACCACTGACTTAAAACGTCTCTTTATCTTACATAAGCTAGTAATCTTAATACCACTTAATGTTTTATGGTCTAAGATTAATTTTAGTAACTGAGCAAAAACACTAAGAAATTGCTTTTCTGGATATGATTACCTGCACTGGAATTCCAAAATGTGCTTGGGACACACACATGATTTCCTCCTTCCCCCCCTTTACCTGGTGTTGCATGAAAGCTGCAAATTTAACATGAAGATGTGCTGAGAACCAGTAGGTGGGTTTCAGATGCTGTAGCAGCTCTGAAGCAGCAGGGCTTCCTAATGTGTTGCTCTCCACTTCTTGACGGAAGAAGGATTTCATTTTAAGAAGCTGTTTCTTGTTTCCATAGTGATATATGCTCCTTGGCCAGTCATGTGACATAAATATATCAATTGGACGCTTTAACTGTCAAGCCAAAATGCACACAGTATAAATAAACCACTTGAGTAAAATACATATGATAGCGGTACCAAAATTACACAGCACGAGATGGAACCTGTGTAACATGTTCAACAGCCTCACCTCCAAAGCAAGTAAGTGTATCACCGAGCCCCATCTTTCAGGGGGCCTTTGAAGCTGTCAAGGGACTCTCTCTAGTCCCCATGGTTTGTACTACACTTTCTTGGGAAAGTCAGGTGTGGTTTATATATACTGCTTGTAGAAGAGATCACATTATCAGAGTACATGTCAGGCACTCAGAAAAAGACTAAAAAATTGCAGCTAGAGATTAATTCTCTACACACAATCAAATGCATTTTCTTCCTTATAAGATTTCTAAAAGCTTTGATTAAAAGGGATAATGGCTAAGCACAATATTCCTCCACAAAGGAAGCATTCCTCAGAAGTTTAATCAGTCTTAAGCATATCTTGATATTCAGTATATTGCCATCAGCTGTATCAGAACACACTTCTAGATGAAACCTGAGTCCAAATAGTAAGACACTTACAATGAAATGCAAACTCCACAATGACAGCAAGTCTATGTCCTGTGTTCAGTATCCCTGGATCTGCTGAACACTTAAGTGTGCAATAATCATTCTAAGACGCTTACAAATACATGTATCCATACCACAACCTCAACCAAATGGAGTAGTCCTTGTGACAAAGCAGGGAGTAAGAAATAACTTCACAATAAAGCTAATATGTCCTTTGAGTTTCTCACCCTGGAGTCAAAAATACTTCAATCAGGAATTTAGGATCAGCTTATTCAACTGGTTAAGTTTTGAATAGTTAATTTTGTACCAACCAGCCTGTATGACAGACAAGGTAGCATCTGTCTTCCCAAAGCTGGAACAGAGGTGTATAACTAGAATACCTTCCATTCTGTGATTCTTATCCAATAATAAAAAAAAAAAAAACAACACCACCAAACAAAAACCACCAAAAACACCACACCTGCTGGTGCCCGACTCAGATCAAATTTCCCCTACTAAGAAAAGTGTTGGGGGAGATACTCATCGGGAACAACAGTGAAACAACAGCCATCATAAAATGGCCTGTTCAGATTAGGTGGGAGTTGTTAGTAAGACTTGCTATCCAATAACATACTTGGTCAGAGTAGCTTTAAGTTCTAAATTAATGAAAACTATTTACCACTGTTTAGAAAAAAAAATAGATTTTCACTAACCTGCTTAAGTTTGAAGACTTCAATATTCCTCACGTGGTAAGCGCTTCTAATTGTTTGCTGGTTGTATGGTGGACACTCAAAGTGACCTGAAACAGTAAAAAAAAAAAAAAAAAGTGTAGCTGCCTGAAACAATTGTTCCCTCCTAACACTGTTTGCAAGCTAACTTGTTGGGATCATACAGACACCCAAGACACCTAGACCAATCCCAAATACAAGGCTGCCAATAATCAAAGATGATACAGTATTTTCTTTAAATGAAGCTTATACCAACAGGCTGCTGAAGTTTTATGTGAAGCAAAAATGTTGCAAGAATGTGTCTACAACAATAACTATTCCACAGAGTGATAAATGCTCAAATATTTAAAACCCAGGACCTGTCTGAAACAAGTAACTTCTGGAGGAAATATGTACTTAATTCCTGAATAAGGTTTTGTACCTCTCCGGTGAGATAACTCTCCTCCTTACTTCCCCACACCTCCTATATCCACAGTTATGCTGCATAACCACATACATACGCATCTCCTAATGTCATGGCTATGCACACACACATGCTGGCACTATGCATGGTTGGCGAGCAGAACATAAATTAGCATGTAACAGCTCAGACAGAAGTATAAACCAGATCACAAAGCACTGGATGAGATCTGCCTCCTGACTCAGGCCACTGAGGCTGTGATTTTTTGTGTTTCTTCAAGAGTGCTGCCACCAACCATGAAACTACAGTTTCACATATTCAGCAGCAGCTTAAACATGCCTGTAACTGCCCACAGGCACCACAGACTCTGGAAACACAAACATGTACCCTGTCAAAAGGGATGTAGTTGCCAACTTCAATGCATAATAAAAAACCTGAATACCTAGCAAAGTTCCTATGTAGTCTTAAGAATGAGTAGAAAAAAATACTTCTTTAACAGTTAGCACTATTAACAAAAATGTTTCCTTTCCCATGTGCAAACTGCATGGTTGATAAATTTAATTAGCATTAATAGGTATTAGAATCAAATGTCCTAGACAATGAGTTCATTACTTTGCAGCTTGAAGGCCATTTGCAAAGCATCTCTGAAGCAGTATATTACTAAGAGAGCACTATCTCTTGTTGTGTCCTTGTGTTGAAGGGCTCACAAAAACTAAACTATTTTCCATTTGCTGACAGCAGGTATCATCTATGACAAGATTTCTGTCTGCTGATGGGAGACCCTTTCAAGGAAGGACTCTTGAATAGACGTAACCAGGAGGAACTGATCTTGAGATGTACTGGCACTACACTTCTGCTCAGGAGAGTATATTAATACGGTACCATACGTACAAATTGGTTCACACAAGGGAAACTAAACAGCCTTGCACCACACACTGCAAGAACAGTGCTATAGGAAAATTGAGCCTGTTCCAGCAACAACATTCAAGAGGTGCACTGTTCCCTGCTGCGGTCGCCAGGCAGCTACCGACTCATCTACCACCTCCAGAAAAATCCATGTATCGAGCCAAGAGGAGTTTCCAGAGTCGATTCAGGAAACAGAAGAAACAGCCAGTCACTGGGCCCAGGCCCAGTTCTCCGCCCACCGCTGCCCACCCAGCCGGGCCCGCTGTGTGCCGCCATACCTTTTCGGTAGTCGTGAGACTTGAAGATGCCCGAGATACCGCCGATCCTCACGCCGCGGAACCGCACCACACCCGCGTAACCTATGGGAGACGGAAGCGCGGCTCGTCGCGGCGGGGCCAGGGCAAGGCAAGGGGCTGGACGGGAAAAGGCCGGCGCGGGACCGTACCGAGGTAGTAGATGTTGGGCGCCACCCACCCACCGTAGGGCAGCTCCTGGAGGTGGTTGGACGCCTCGTGATTCCCGCCGATGAACACCGTGAGGACCGGGGCCTTCTTCTCGCCGGAGTAGTCCCTGCGGAGACACGGCGGCAGTTGCTGTAGCAGAGCGGACTGGGCCCCGGCGGGACAAGGCCGGGCCGGGCGGCACTCACCGGTAAAATGTCT